>CM052541.1:189233892-189274887 GCA_028533065.1 Trachops cirrhosus
GGGGTGAGCAGGATTCACATCGGCGGGCAAGAGTGGAGAGCTGTCCGGAATTCACAGAATCCTCCAGTCCTCGTAGTTAATCTTAGGAGTTAAATAAAAATAAATCTATACCCAAGTATATCATATTAAATCTGCAGAATGCCAAATGCAGGAAAAAAATCTCTCCAAAGCAACCAGAAGAAGAGACAGATTTTCTACGAACGAATGTCAGGCTGTCAGCTCACATCCCCCCCGGAAGCCGCATGAGAGGGCGAAGAGAAAACAATTTCAACCTCGGATTCTCTTGCAAAGGCTCTTTCAAGGACAACAGCAAAAGAAAGACACTTTCAGACCAGCAACCCGAGGGCGTTGACTCCCGATGAAAGCCCAGAGGTAAGCTAAGCCTTCCTGGAATGTGTAAAGAGAAATAAAATTATCGCGTACTCCGTGGCCTTCAGTCAAGTTAGAATGATGTTAAAAATGGCAGCTACAGAAGGGGGTGAGCAGAGTTACAACCACCTAATGCAGCGAGTTTCAACCTTTCCATCTCGGGGCACACAGCGATGGATTCCTGAGCCATTCTGTGTGGTGCTCCAAGGACAGTCCTTGGAGAAGCACTCCACACCCCCAGCACCAGCCAGCCTCAGGCGGGGGCTCTGAAGGGCACAGGGACCCTCAGGCATGCACAGAGATCTTGGACTCTGTGAAGGCAGGAATTGTCTGTTTTTCCAGCCCCTACACTCGGTGCCTGGTGCGTGCACATCGAAGACGCACTGAGCGGACTTACGGCAGGCCAGGCAGCCTTCCCACGGGGCGCTCTGTGCCACAGGACAGTGTGTGGCACGAAGTCCGGGTGGAAGGGCCAGCTGCCCCCTCTCCCCTCCCTCCCGCCCCGTCTCCCAGCCAGGAATTGGTACATCACCTGGGTTCACTGAGGGGACAACTCAGTGGCCCTAAATAATGCTTTTAGGTTTGCGAGGGACCTAGGACATACGCTGTGTACAAAGAAGAACTGTTCAGCAGGGCACAGATGGGAGGCTCCCCACAGGGCCTCCCGAGAAGTTCAGTGCTGTCTACAGCCCGCATTTCCGAGCCAGTGTGCGTCCCCGTCCTGTGCCCACTCCCCAGTCGGTGGCATCACCACTTCCAGTTCCAGTAAACGAACTTCCTCCCCGGGACGACTGGCTGGGGAGTCTGGCGACAGCTCAGGCAGTCTGGGCCTCCGATCCAGTCGCCACTGCCGGGAGACAAGTCCGGTGTGGCCCACTCTCCCCGCCTTGTTGGGGAGGGACCCGATGGAAGCTTCTGGCATGAAAGCATATTGCAGAAGCACTGGAGCCTGGACGTATTTTAAGTAACAGCTTAAAAATATGGAAAACCAAAAAAGAAACTGAGGTCTGAGAAGTCTCCGTTCCCGAGCCGTGTGACTGTGGCTGCTGGCGCGGTTTGTGTCTTCCCAAAGGTGCTCCAATGCCCCAGCCCCAGCCCCACCCCGTGGATGGGACCTGATCTGGAAACAGAGTCTGGCAAATGTAATCAAGCCAGGGTGCCGTCACGGCTGGGTTGGGGTGGGGGGCCTAGCTTCAGTAGGTCTGGTGTCCTTATGAGAAGGTGCACACGCAGAGGACTCCACATGGGGACGGGACAGGTCCAAGCCAGGCGCCTGCACAGGGGGACTCCCGGAGCCCAGCGGCCAGACACATTCCGCTTCCGGAGAGCAGGGCCCCGCCCACATTTTGATGTGAGGCGCAGCAGGAGGTCTCCTGAGAGCCGGGGTGGGGGGGCGGGGCTTACAGGGACACTCTCCATGGGGTGAGCATTGCGGTGAGAAGCCCCCGGAAAAACAGCACGGGTCCCAGAGAGCAGCACTGTGTCCCCGGAGCTTCCGCCCACGGGGAGGGCCAGGAGTGGTGCTGGGAGGGCCCCGGGGGCTGGGGACGGAGGAGTGAGTCCTGCCACAGGGACAGAGGGTCCGGTTGAAGAATCAGGGTCTCTGGCCGTCACTCCCACCACAGCTTCATTTTCTCCATTGATCGCTGCAGCGCCCCCTCTGGTGGGAGGCTGTTGGCTGTTGGTTGTTTTTCTTGCAGGACCTGGGGATATACGCGCTGCAAGGATCCGCCCTGGGGGTCAGGGCGGCAGGCAAGCTTCCCCCTCTGCCTTGCTTTCCCTTGGGTCCACAGCCCAGGCATGGGACTGGTCCCTGCAGGTGGAGGGACCCTGAGGCCTGCAGCCCGCCACCGAGCGTGCGAAACTGGGCTGTGTCCCCGGGAGCCGTGACAATCTCAGGCGTGTGGTGAGGGCTTCTCAGCAGAGACTGGGCTACGGTTTTGCCCGTCTCAGTGGCTTGGAAGGGAAAGGTGCTGCGTGGCCCTTCTGCACTGCCGTTCCGGTATTTTAAATCCGCCGAGTCCGCTCTAGCCCCTCTTTATTGGGGACTTCAGTGACTCCCCATCCTTTCAGGATAGAGCTAAGCCCCTTAGGGGCCCCATGAGGTCCACAAGTGTCCCTTCAGCCTCTTTCCGAGCTGCTCCCCAACAGCAGCTCCTACGCTGTGCTGACTCACTTTAAAGGACCTTGACCTGGCGTCTACGCCGTTTTTTCCATAGCACCTTCACTGAACCCGTCTCCTCTCCCCCTTCAAAGCCTCACTTAAGAGCCATCTCCTCTGGGAAACTCTCCTACCCACATGCACACACATGCACTCATACATGTGTGCGTCCACACTGACACACACATTCTCCCGTGCTTTCCCTGAGCACCCACGGCGCAAGGACATGCCTCCGCCACGTCCTTCCCAGTCGCCGGAACAGTCCATTTGCCTTTGCCTCTGTGACGGGACAAAGGGCCCCCCAAGGGCAGAGCAGCAATGGCCTGTCCGACGAGCAGGCAACTGGACCGGGAGAGACACACCGTGTTTCCTGACTGAGTGGATGAATGAGCTCAAGTCTTCCTGCACTGACGGCTGTCGGATAAGGCGTCCTCGCCCGTCACCTCGCACAGCTAACTTCCACGTCTGTGTCTCCAGCTCACAGCACTCGAAAGCTCAGGTCTCGTGTTAACCACAGGCTGGCAAAGCCGGGGAGCCTCAGGGCGGTCTGGATCTGTACCTGGACGGGCCACTTGTCTGTTCCGGCATCTGCCATTACCACCCATGTGCATCTCCGCGCAAAGGCTGCCTGCCTGCTGGGACGCGTGCTCACAGTGAGCACGCTGGAATCTCTCGTCCAGCTCCCTCGGCAGAACCTTGGACGCCGTCCACCCGAGAAGGCGGGTGCTCTGCTGAAGGCCCCCGTGCAGGGGAGAACCAGATCTCTGGGGTTCACATCGCTACTTTTTCTACCTCATCTCGCGCTTACACCTTAATTTTTCTTTTTTTCTTTTGGTGAGAAGCAGAACTTATCTTCCACTTGTAATTGACCATCTGCAACCATTTGCACAACTCAGCAAGTACAGGAAAGTGTTATATTATGTGGGCAGCAATTCAAAGATTTTTTTATCCGATTATGCAATTATCTCAATGCGCTGCATTATGTAAGTGTACCTGAAACCAGGTTATTACAAAGAGTAAAACCAGAGATTTGCAGTTGATTCACTTCTTAGGTGTTTCCACAGTTTGTCAAGGACTTGTGATACCCACTCGGTTATATTCTTACTTAGCTCAAGGCTTCACAACACTGGGAGATGATTCTTCACAGAAAGACAAAGGACTCTCCAGGAAAGCTATTAAAGCTGGTGTCTCAGGAGAGGGAGAAAACACTTCTTTGAAGCACTCCGCACTGTCACTGTGAAGTGGTGGTGACAGTAATCACATATGCCACCAATTACCAATCTGGTTTAGAATGCACACACATGACAAGAACCGTCAGGCAGGATTCTGAAATGCTACGTGTGACTGGCTAGTTCACGACGACCGCGACGTTTACGAGGCGTTGTGAGGCTGACGACGGGCCACACGGCGTGCTGCTGGCAACTGGTCGGTTTAAGGCATCACAGGAGCTTTCCCTGCATCCATTTGGAATGTGATACTGCACCCGGCCCGGCTGGCGCGGCTCAGCTGGCCGAGCTTCTTCCCGAAAACTGAAAGGTCGCTGGTTCGATTCCTGGTCGGGGCACATACGGGAGGAGGCTGATGTTTCTCTCTCACACTGACATTTCTCTCCTCCTCCTCCTCCCTCCCTTCCCCTCTCTCTAAAATCAAAAAATCAAAAAATTAAACTAAAAAAAAGAGAAGGTGATGCCACACTCGTCTCCCCGCCTGCGTGCTGCAGCGCACCGTGCGTGGCAGGGACAGGACCCTCGGCCTCTCTGAGTGCTCTGTGCCGCGTCCCTTCCGCCAACGCTCATTTACCCTCACCGTGGGGTCTCACAAACACCGCTGCTAAAAGGACTTAGGAGCGTTAAAGAATGCTAACACGGAGACCGCACGAGCACAGCGCTCGTAAAACGTCGTCGCTCTGCGCAAAGTGGAACTCGGAGGCCGGGGCTGAGCGCCGACTCAGAAGCATCTTCACGTTCCACGTGGCCACGGCCATTCTGGGGCCTCCCGCCCTCTCATCTCCATCTGCTACCTTTTTTTAAAAAACAACCTCACCAGGAACTCATTTCCACGCGCACTTTCATTCTGATTTTCTTCCCAACTGGTTTTACTGGAACAACGGTTAGAAATGCTTCGTCCTCAAAGCAAAAGAAACTAGCCCGCTTTCTGCCGTGTTTCCCCCGTGGTTTCACCGTGTGCCCCTGAGGAACTTGGCAGGGGCACACGGAAGTCACCTTCGCGGGACGCAGCCTCCGACCCGCTGCCACTTAACCTAACCAAGTTATCTCTGGGAGCTGCACTGGGGGTTCCAAGACTGGTCTTGATGCACGTGGAGGGATGGAACCTTCTTAAGTAAACGGACAAGCAGCGTGATTAAACTGTCCTTGAAACCAGCTCCCCCAGAGCGCACAGCAGCGCGCCTTGTCTCCGTCCTGGCCGTGCCGGCCCCCTGTCCACCGTCCCCACGCTCAGCTCTGCACAGGCTGCACACGGGCCACAGGGGTCCCGCTGCTCCCGGGCAGCCCTGAACCTCAGGACCCGCCTCAGGCTGGCTCATCACTCCACCTTGTACTGCAGGTCCTCGTTGGGGGGCGACCGAGTTCCATAGATGCGCAGGCTTGTTCTTGGGGTGAGCGCCAACCAAGCCGGGCCCCTCGGGTCCTTGAATCAGACACAGGAAGACAGAATCTCCATCGTCATCGGCACTCAGAGGGCTGGATAAACACCTTCTCCTCCCAGGAGAGCACAAGTGTTTGCCTGGACTTCTCGGTCAAGGACGGACGTGCAGAGGGTGCAGCGACTCTCGCTGCACACAGGTGTGCCTCCCTCGATGAAAGCAGCAGCAGCGGGGACAAGAGGAAGGAACGACAACAACCATAGGCCCAGGACGCCCTGTCCAGCTCCAGTTGGGGCTTCCTCGGCTACAAGGGGACCAGAGAGATGGTGGCACACCCGGAACTGCTGGACAGGAGGAAGGAACTCAGAGACAGTCCCCTTGCTTCAAAAGACGCAGACGGACATGTCCGTTCCCTGTTTCATTTAAAACACGTGCATTTTCAAACACGCGCTGTTGTGGATTGTACTGCCTTGCAAAAACCGTGGATATTCTCACCCTGTCCTGCAGAGACACGGCATTTTCACGCAGCCAGGCAAGGCGAAGGCGACCTGATGGCGGGTCGTGTCTCTATCTAAGGCGAGCGAGTCTCCAACCCCATTCCGAAGACACCGGCCCACACTCCAGGGCACGCGATCCTTACTCTCCTCTGATGTAGCCAGTGTTTGCCTCCAAAAGATCGAATCGAAGGGAAAAGGCCCACATCGAACATGAGGGAGTGACCCGCCCAGAGCCCCACGCTGCTCTCCGGAAATCAGGAAGCTCCCTGTGCACAGCACGGACACACGGTGAAACTCAGCAGGACACTCCCACTGGGGGCTGAACCCACAGCCTCCCCAGGGACACGCGGTGTGAAAAGGCGTGGGTGTCGCCCCGTGATCACAGCACGCCTGGGTGTGGGCGCTGCGTCAGGAGCGGCTCGGGGAGCGGAGAGCCTCGGAGAGGATGGAGGCGGGGGTTGGGGGCTCAGGCAGAGACCGGGGGCGCTCGCTGCAGTCGGGAGCTTTACTGCACAGCCTCGCAGGGAGCTCCCACACATTGTGATCAGAGTTTTGTTTGCTTCAGTGAGAGGGAACACCCGGGGTTTGCGAAACAGGGTTCCACGGGACGCCTCCCATCTGCCCTGTGGCGTTTCCTCCCCGCATTCCCTCCGGTGGCCGGGCCGAGGCAGGGGGAAGCCACCCCTGAAGCGGCCAGCTGAGAGGCGTGGAGGCTCGCGGTGCCTGGGGGCTTCAGAGAGAGACGGGACACACTTTGCCTCCTGCCTTCTATCATGCTGCCCGGCACTCTCAGGGGCTGGCAGACCAAGGGTCCCGTGGGGCCAAGCCCCTCCATGCCCGTCGGCCAGCAGGGCTGCCCGAGCTGGGCACTGAAGGGGAGCCCCAGGACCCGGGAGGCCCGTGGAGTCGCTATTTCCCCCGTCAGCAGGAGCTGACAAGCATTGCGCTGAAAATCGAGAACTTGCCCCGTTATGGAGCCTCCACTTCACCTCGAGGGGGGGCTCCCCGTCTGAGATGCACCCCCTTTGCAGTCGGATTAATGCAAAAACAAATGTGCCTCGTGGCATCAGTAAGCTACAGGGGAAGGGGAGCCCTGGTGTGATCAGGCTGGCTCAGTTCACAGACCAACACGGCTGGGACAATGGCAGGTTCGATTCAGCTGCCGCCTGTCACAGGAAGCAGGGCTGGTGGGGCCGGCCAGGAACCCGCTCTGGGCTGTGCAGAGACGAGGGCCGATGTCCGACTCCCGCGTCATTGGTGACAGAAGGGAGCAGCAGAGAAGGCGCCCGGTCAGCCACGGTGTGGACACTGCGGAGTGTCCACTCTGCATCTGCACCTGCTCCGCTGAGAGCCCATGTGGGCCCTCAGGTCCCCTGGCGGCCCGGCGCGCTGGTGGCTGAGGCCCCGAGAGCCTGGGCTGAGGACCCCAGGTCCCGCTGGGCACGGACACCACACTCTGCCTGTGACATTTTGCACCCATCACTTCATGTGGGCTCAGTGACAGGTCAGCACCTGCAGGTTAGAGGTCACTTGGAAATTATACGCTGAGGGTTCTTCAGCTGAAAAGGCCTAACTACTTAGTAAAAGCCACCTTCAGCCGGAGGGTGTGCTTGGGAGCCCAGACAGACTCACCCGAGGGCCGGGGGGAGCAGCCAGGAGCCTGCCGCACGGCCCGCTCGGTGCTCCCCACGCAGCTCCGAGAGGCTGCGACCTCACGCAGGCGGCTCTGACCTCCCCCACAAGAGACTCGCTAAGCTACTGTCCAGGCCCGGAGCCACTCCCAGCCCTAACCCTTCCGTGTCCCTCGACACCCGCAGAGAGGACACTAGTGGGTAGGGTGGCGGCCGGGACTTGTCCTTGGGGGGCCAGAGGGGACAAACTCTGACCTCCTGCGACCTTGGGGATGGGCTCAGGGTGTAGGTTCTTGGGGTGGAGGGAGCAACCGGAGACCGAGAACTTGGGACAGTACTGACCAGCGAGCCGACTCAGTCCAAGGAGGGTCGGCCTGAGTCCTCCACTCCTGTCGCGTGCGTGTGACCCAGGGGTCAGCTGTGACGATGCACTCGGGGCAAAGGAAGGGACACACTGGGAACGTGCCTGGAGCCACAGCATCACATCCTGATACTCCACCGAACCACTCAGAGCCACAGGACAAAGACTCCCACATGCTCCCCTCCACCGGTACTTGAAGGCTCCGCCCCTTCTGGAATCCCACACGTTTCCGCAGTAACGGCCTCCTCGTGACTCGTCATTCTCCCCTCCCGCCCCCACTGCATGTGACGATGAAGCTATTTAACTCCCCAAAGGCCTTCCGTGGCACTTACATGGAGACCACAGCAGCTGAAGAGGGACAGATGTCCCCAGTGAAGCACTAATGAGGCAGGGAGAAAAACAAGTTGGATACGGTAAATATATTAAGACAGAAAGTCCCACTTCCCAATGTCAGACTATTAATTAAAATTAAAGTTCTGCAGGGTCACTTATTAAGTCTTCAGTATAAACACCAGCTGACAAAACTAATTGCACGACGGCCCTCCCCAGCGGTTCCCCGTGGCCTCGGCCTCGGTGCTGGAAGGACCCCCCGTGATGGGGGCAGCACAGAGGGTGCGCCGCCAGTGTCCCTGGAAGGACCCCCGCCCCGCCCCCTGGCCCATCTGCAGGAGGACAGAGCTAGAGTTCCTCACAGCGGCGGGACTGTTTCTTGCCCTTCCCTATCAGGGAAAGAAGGTGTTCGCTTCCAAATCTTGATTTTTTCTTCCCTAAGTGGTCTGGAGCAGCACATTCGCATTTCCTTAAAGGGCTGCTCTGCGCAAGCGTGGCAGGTTACTGCTCCCAGGGAGGGACACGGGCGTCCGCAGGAGGAGCGTGGTCCAGGGCGCTGGTCCCGGAGGGCGGGGGCGGGAGCGCACTGGGGCGAGTGTGCACACTTGGGGTCCTCGCACTCCAGCTGTGTCCGTCTGCCCCCAGCTCCAGCGCCCACCCCGTGAGCAGGGACCGCGCCTCCGGGACCACAGGCCCTGTAGGAAAACGGGGGGAGGCCTGCCAGTACCTTCCTGCTGCAGCAGAGGAACCCACGGAAGCTGAGCGCGCTGGCAAACTCTGGCTCCGGCAGAGTCGAAAGCACCAGCGGAGTGCGAGGCGCCGATACTTGCCGGCAGGGGAACTGAGGAAGTTCACACTCGTTTTAATTTCGGTACAGTGCCAGGGATGGAGAGTGTTTCATCCATCACACGCAAACCTGCCATTTATAGACGGAATCTTCCTTATGTAATCACACTATTGTTCTGGTGTGTTTTCTCACGTGCCTGCCTGCAGCTTACACACGTGGGGGTGTGTGTGTGTCAGAGGACAAATGTTTGAGAACTATGTGAGTGTCCGCTGGCACAGGTGCCGGCCATCGCCTCACTGGGGGGCAGCGAGCGCAGACTCCACCTCCCTGGCGTCGGTTCTATGTGGACAGACGCAAACACGCACGCAGTGGGCGGCTCCCTCGCAGAGAGGGCATGGCCACGCCCACTGTGGCCGATGGGGGCGCGTGCAAGAGCCAGAACCTGCGGGACAGGACTCGACCCCTCCCCGTACCGGTGTGAAGCTGGGTTTCTCCACTCGCCACTGGATCACACGCATTTCCGCAGGCTTCCTGAGGGTCGCGAAACATCCTCCCGTTTCGGGCAACGTAATTTGACCATTCCTCACTTATTTTTAAGTAAAAAAATGACATTGCAAGGAGCACTCCTGGCACATAAACCATGAGTTAAAGTCTTATTGTGTTCTTAGAATGCCTTTGCACAAATTGGAATACTGAGTTAAAAGTCACAAATTTTGAGGCTAGCATACATGTTCTCCAAAAGTGTTAATTAATTCACACTCCCCAGCGAGGTAAAGGCCGTGGCCCGAACGCATGGGCAAGAATCACTGGCTAGTTTAACTCGCGTCCTTAGCCGAGCTTCAGTGCGTCTGGAGCTCCCACGCATTATTTTTCTGGTTTGTACGTTATGCCAAGTCTTTGGCCCACTTTCCTTTTGGAGAGTTAGGATTTTGCTTATTGTTTTCTAAGAGTTCTATATATATCACGGAACTAGCCCTTTATCAAAGTTTATGTATATATGTTTTCCTCCTACATTTCCTTATCATTTCATGTATCAATCTTGACATAGAGTTTTCAATATTTTAATAAGTTGAACCAAATGATCTTTTGTGAAACGCTTTCTCTGCTCCTGTGCTTAGCGAGTTCTTTCCCGCTCTGAGGTCAGTTAAACACTCAGCTGTGATTTCTTCCTTCTTTCACATTTTGGTTACTTTTATTGAACTCTGACCCATGCGGCGTCTTTCATGCGCACAATCAGAGTGAGGGGTTTCTTTACCCTGCCCCGTTTTCCAGAGTGACTTACGGAATCACCCACCTCCCCCCGTTTTTGGTGCTGCTTTTATAACATACTCAGAACTAAAGAACCATTTCCGGGTGGCTCCCTGCCGCTCCTCCCTCGTAACAAACCCTGCCTGGTCTGGAGGGACTCCCTGCCTTCTTCCTGCACGTTGGGCCTGCAAGACAGTGTGGGAAGATGCACTTTCTTTATCATCGTACGAGTACTCCTTTATTTCTCACTAATGGGTATCAGGAATGGTCTTGTAATTTATAACATTCCGTCTCTTCTTGTAAGATTATCGTGGATGTAGAATTTGCTGCCTCCCAGGAATTTAACACCGGATATCCAGTCTCGGGGATACTGTCATTCTATGATGCTCTGCTGTTGTGGGTGGCAGACTTTCTGGTGGTTAATTTAGCCGTCAGCTGTCAGGCAAGGGACCCGTTTGGGGCAGGGTGGTGAGGGAGGTGAGCCCTGGGGGCACGGAGATGTCCCAGACTCCACAGTACAGGACTCCAAGCCGGCGTCTGCCTCCCGGGCGGAAAGAACGGGTCAGCCTGCCAGCCCACCCCTGGTCACAGCAACGTGGCTTCATACTTGGAAAGAGTCACTCAGTGCTACAAGGGCACCTGCCAATGCCAGCCCGCTAGCACCCGCCCCAGGACGTGGGGTACGAAGACACAAGAACAAGGAAAAGCCAGCGAGGAGACTGGCTCCTTCCCTTCAGCACAACAAGTGAAGGAACGTCTCTTCTGGCACCAGCCCAGCCTCGGGCAGGGCCGTCTGCGCATCCCGGGCTCTCTGTGCGCATGCGCGACCACAGGAAACGCTCTACGCGGCGGCGTGGTTCCCGCACGTGAGAGGAGTTGCGCGCAGTGTCGGGGATCGCCGCCGACGCAAGCCACGCCGCATTTTGCACTTCGGTCTTTTACTGAGGACGAGAGCCTGGTTCTTCCCGGCTGACGTGCTCACACCCACGGGGAGCTGCGGAGTTTCCAACAGAGCTCCCCCGGCTGCCGCTGCCGGGAGCGTGAACGCTCCGCTCCTCCCCACCCCGCCGCCCGCGGAAGGGCTCCAACAAGGTTCAGTCTGCGCCACGGCACAGACAAGCACGCCGAATACGCGGCATCTCCAGGTACCGGGGTCCAGCCTGTGCGACCCCGGAGAGTGCTGGACTTCCGAACTCGCCGGTCCTCCCCTGCAGAGGGGGCCGGGCCCGCCTCCGGGGCCTGAGACGCGTTTCCAGGAACGGAGCCACGGAACTCCACGCCCAGCCAGGAAGACGGCTCCATCTCAATCCTGAGTTCAGTGAACCTGAGCTAGAGGGTGAAGTATCTGTAGGCCGACAGTATAATGGTAATAATTACCACATTTCTCTTAAAGAATCCTTAAACTTCCCAAATTCTCATCCCCAGCTCCGTGCCTCTCCAATCCATTCGCCCGTATCTGAGCATGTGGCGCAGCCCCCACCTCCAGCCATGTCTGCACTGTGGGCCCACACCTGGACTCCCCACAAGGCCCTCCGTGGGCGTCGCCACACCTCCCCCGACACCCTGTCTTCCAGGCACAAGGACCCGCTGGCCGAGCTGTCCAGGGCCCTCTGTGCTGTGCCTCGGCCCGCGTCCACGCTGACACATCTGCCCCTCTCTACGCACACCCGCCCACACTCAGCTCTGCGCCCCGTCCTCAGCCCTGCCCCCGGCCAGCGACGCCAGAGCGGAGCCAGGCACCTGCTTGCACAGAGCACTTTTATATTGTTTTCATCACAGCATCAGACATGCAGACGCCGAAGCTTGCACCTGTGACAAAGAGGGGACCCAAGAAGCCTGTACGTCCCAGTCACGTTGTACTGAGCTCGGGACCTATCCAAGCACCTGCTACCTGGCCCACGGCACCTGACGGATAAATGTGAGGACAGAGGAAAAGAATAATTTTATAGAAGCATTTCTTACCAAATTTGGTATAGTTGTCTGTACTTGAAATAGCTGCTGTTTTTCTCCTTTTTGACAAAGGAGAAGCACCCTAGATCACAGGAACATGGGGGTGTGGAAGTTACCAGAATGCTGAAGACACCCCTTCGTGTTGGGGACTCTCCAGGAAGAAAAATCAGCTCACAACTTAACACTCTGCTCAGAAGAAGCGGCGCTCCGAGACACCAGCCCGCCGTCCTGCAGCCGTGGAGGCACACACCCCCGGGCGGGGCCCACAGAGCGTGGGGCAGGGAGAGGAGGGCGGGGGTGTCGTCTGCCCCCACACCGTGGGCTCACCCACGGAGCACTCCCACGAGGCATGCACTCGTCAGAGCACCCCAGCTCGGTGTCAAGGATGCCAAGAATTAACTGAAGTGTGTTTATAAAACCCTTCGTGGCTGGCACAGGGCTCTTCCTGTGAGTCTACACCTCCTTCCCCGAACCCCAGCGAGGCTCACGGCTGCGGGAACTCAGGCCCAGCCTCTTCCCCATGTGGCCCCCGCCATCTGTGCAGGCATTTGCACAAGTCACGCGGGAAGGGACGCGGGCACAGGCTCAGAGCGCAAACACAAGTCGCCCTGAGATCCGTGTTTCTCCTGGAGAGACTTGGGGCTGGCTCAGCCCCCTGGACCCCAGGGAGGCGGGGCTGAACCAGATATGAGCACGAGGGATGCGAAGAATTTCCTGGTGAACCTTGGTTTTCTGCAGAGTATTCCCGACACCGACACAGACACACGGCAAGGACCCTCGGCGAACACACAGGCCAGGTCGGACAGAGCGGAGTGGACGCCTCCCTCCACGGCCACGCTCAGGCTCTGCCCAGGCCCCGCCCCCTTGCTGAGAAGTGCTCAGGGCACCGTCAGACCCTCCTACCTGCTTCAGGAGGCTGCAGGAGAGGATGCAGTGGAGGGGCAGCCATGCTGGGCCTGGCTCCTCACTGGTCCCGGCCGGCAAGGACGCTGCGGTCCCCCCACCTGACCCTGCCAACCCGACCTCCCCCCCGGGCCCCCATGTTTCTTCTCTTTGTTCCTAAGCTGTTCCTTTAAAACCGCTCATGGCAGGTCCTGCACGCAAAGCAGGACAGAAAGGCTGGGGACACACGGCACGTCCCCGACCTGTGCTCTCCTGGCCGGGAGGGCCGGTCCCAGAGTCAGCCCTGCCAGACAGCCGCCTCCCGGGGCCTGGGTGGCGCTCCGTCCTTCCGTGCCCGCACCTGCAGGCAGCGACGGACTCGCAGGCACGACAGGTGAGGCTCCGCGTCTGTTTCCGGTCTATGGACTCAGAGACTTTCTCCCGTCCGGAAGGCAGAGGCAGCCCATCCATCACCCCTCGGGCATAAAGAGCATATTTCGAGTGCCTGGTGCCCAAGCAGGACAACTAGACCCTCCCTCTGAGACCCTCAATGTGCCGGTCGAGTGGCATCGCCGTCTCGCAGGGCTGCGGCCCCCACTTTCCTCGCGCTCGGCTCCCTCTGGGGAGAAAGGGTCCTCGTGCCCACAGGCCATGGACACAACTGTTTCTAGAAGACACAGTGACCCAAACGGGCCTTGCCCGCTGGCTGCTCTTAACCTCAGCCGCCCCCTCCAGTGTCCCACCTTTCCCGAGAAGGGGCAGGCCCTGCTGTCCTCTGGAGCATCATTGGCGCGGGCACAAATGCTTCAGCAGCGTGAGGGTGCACGCTCTCTCCCCAGGGACGACTTGGTTCACAACTGTGACCACAGCTGGAACCTGCAAGCACTGCCAGGCCCCGCGCCCGAAGGAAACTCTAGAAGCTTCCTCCTCTCAGTTCCTGTGGCGTCGGCGCCCCCAGCCCCGCTCTGTGCCCATCAGGCTGAGGCTCCAACGACAGCACCCCGTTAAATCACTGCCCGCCCCATATGAACTCACTGCTTCTTTACTTCTGCGGAGGGCTGGCCTGCCTTCCCTCAAACGGAATTCACGTCTGTATTCACCAAGAGAAACGCCAGCCCAGGTGCCTGGGAGAGAGACCGCAGTCGTGACGTGTCCCTGTGACGTTTGTGGGGACATTGCATGGCAGCCCTCTGACCGTGCCTGCCGTGGACACGTGTCCCCTCAAACTTCCAAGGAACAGAGCACAGAATGCGCACAGTGTGGACACGACACGCAGCGACCGGACTGAACAAGGACACCGGGAAGAGCGGCGGGGACTCCGGGCCGGCCGAGGGACCCAGGACGGGCTGGGCGGCTACTCACACCCCGTCGGTCATCTGTCAGAAGCCTGTGCGCTTGAACACACTCCTGTTATTCACAGGCGCCTGTTTGCTGCTCTGGACAAAACCGTGGCAGGCACTCAGGGTGCTGGCTGGCAGGCGTTGGGACAGTTTGCTGGGACAGTGGCAGCCACTGCTCTGTAGACCGAGGTCCATGTCAGTGTGCGTCCTCAGCCCCCAGGGTGACTGGCAGGAATTCCATGTTCCCGCCAGCCCTCGGGGCCCACAATGCTGCTGGTGGGGACCCCGGAGTCCTGGCTACATCCCTCCCCACGAAGAGGCGGTATGGGAGGAGGGGGTCCGAGGGCCCTGGAGGTAGCCCAGGAAGGGAGGGTCCCCATGAGGACAGGCAAGGGAGGTGGGTAAAGCCTCGAAGCCACACGTCTGCCACGTGGACAGGACAGTCCCAGGTCATACCCTGCACTTAGTCACCACTCTCCAGTCTGTGGTCACCAGCGCCTCCTGCTGGAGGGGCCCATGGGAGCCCTGGCCACCCTTCCACGTCAAGACGCTGGTCCCGGACACAGAACATCCTCGCCCAGTGCTGCTGCGGAAACACAGCCACACGCACCCCCGCTGCGAGACTCCCGCCTGGCTGCCCCCCCCACACACCCTGACCCACACGGAGAGCCCAGCCCTGCATTTCCGAGAAGCGAGGTTGGCACGGTGGGTGATGGGCTTCCCGAGCTCTGCTGGGTGGGGCGTGCGTCCACTCCCTGGGCAGGACGGCGTGGGGACCCTGCACTCAGTCAATCCACCCGGGTGGCCCCAAGCTTCGCCACCGGCTGTCCCAGTAACTGAGCAAGTCGCCCATCGGCACAGCCCGCAGCTTCCTCGCCCACGAAATGGGCAGAATCGTGCTACTGAGCACCGCGGCGACAAGAACTGGAAGCCACGCATTTCGGGCTTAAGCGCCCACAGGTGCCCCTGAAGCCCCAGGGGCTGGCCTCGAAGGTGGGGTCTGTCCTGCTCTTTAAAGAAGGGCTCTGAACGCTCCTGCCACGGACAGGGCTTGTGAAGCGCACCGCTCGCTTTCACGCCCAGGGCACGGGATCTACGGCACCGACTGCACACGCTTGCGTGGTGTGTTCTTGACGGCTTTGAAATGGAATCACGGAGGTAAAACTCACAGACCCTTCAGGTCCTAGCAGGTCCACGCACCGACGATTCCCTTTGGGAACCCGAGCTCTTTACGATGCCGCAGTCCTTCCTTCGGACACGGCTGTGGCGTGTGACACGTGGAAACTATAAAACGGGACACCAGCCCCGGAGTCCGTCCTCACACCCAGGCCCGCAGGACACGACCTCGGCAGTTCTCTGGACGCCGCACCCCCGTGCCCGGCCCGCCTTCTCCGCCTGACCACCCACCGACAACAACCACCTCCGAGAGAGCTCCCGGTTTCAGTTTCCGCCCCCTAATCCAGCGTGAGACCGGCCAGGTGGCCAGGCCGCCAGTCCCAGAATAGCCCCGCTCCTGTGTCACTCAGGGGAGGCAGGGGAGCAGGGGAGCTGGGGAGGTGGTGAGGACACACGCCGCCCCAGCCCCCACGCAGTCCTCCATGACGTCACCTGAGCGGCCGCTGGCCCGCGAAATCGTGAAACCGCCCCTCTGTGGGGTCAGTACCAAGACAGGGCGTCCCGTTTCGAGGGGCTAAACTACAAACTGCAGAGATGCAACGACACTGAAGGGCACGGCAGAACCAGAGATGGGCGAGAGGGTCCTGTGACAACGTCCCTCGGGCCAAGCCTGGAGCGGGGACCCCACCCCCTGCCGCCTGTCACCCCCCTGCACCTGCTGCCCTTGGAAGGAGGGACAGGGAGAAACAGGAGGAGAAAGTGGGGCAAAACGAGGACAGAAAGGCAGAAGAAACATGAGGGGAGGAAGTGTAACAAAAATACGAAAACAGTGAGCTCAGCCCAGCCTCCCACCCTGCGCTTCAAGCTCTAGATAAACCAAAGCCACCCCTCCCTAGAGAGGGGGGACCCCCGCCGTCAGCACTGGCCCCGGGCCAGTCCCTGCACCCACACCCGAGAGGCGCTGACCTTCAGCACACTCCGCACAGGACCGCGTCTCGCCAGAGAGAGAATGGGCAGGACGCACAGCAGGGAATATTTGCAAGCCGAAATTTCAAGAAAAACAGAAAAAAGGACAACACGTCTGTACCTGAATGAAGAAAAGGCCCGAAGAGTGAAGGTTTAAAAGTAGCATGCTCTGTCACATCAGATAAACGTTAGGAAGCGAGGGGAAAGGTTACCGGTGTCATGCATGGTTTTGAAAGACTCACGACCCGACTGGCCAGTCAGGCTTCCGAATGGGGACGCCCTGTGGAAGAAGAGGGAGAAGAAGACACTGCACCCCCGGCGTGCGGTGGACATGGAGACCAGGGTACTTACTAACAGCGCCCCGTAGAACTTAGAGAAGGCTCGGCGGACGCGAGAAAGCATAGCGCCCAGTCGGCGGTGACAGGGACGCCGGCCGGCCAGGGGCCCACAGGCCTCTGCTCCACGCCTCCGGACTCTGCCCCCACGTGTCCCCGAGCACACCTCCGGCGGCATTTGTAAACATCCGGCCGCTTCTCAGCGGGCACGACCCCAACGCCGGCAGGGGGCGAGGCTGGCTCCCTCTCCTCGCAGCCAGCAGAGGTCAGAGCCCCTTTTAGTAACTGACTTAAGCCAACACCTCGGGGCCATTTCCCTAATATAGGGACCGCGCTTCCCATTGGGCGGCCAGCTGGCATGTGTGGCCACCTGTCCTGCCGCCAGCCTGCCGGTGTTGAGCGAAGCCCAGATGGGAGGGAGCCACCAGCCCCGCTGGCGACGGGATGATGCCCGAGACCGCGGCTGCCCCGGCCGGGGCTCCACTCCTTCTGCACGCCAGGACGGCCAGCAGGCCACTCAGGGAGGGATTCTGCGTCTTGTCAATATCCTTTCTATGCCTCTTCCTGCTGGGGACTCTGTTTTTGTCATTTTAAAACTCTGATCTCCCGGTACCATTCATCGGTGGGGCCTCCACCGGGGAGACTTAACCCCAGGAGAGTACCGGCCACGTCCCAGCGGCCACACAGCTTAAACCGGAGCCACAGAGACGCAGTGTCCCTAACGCATAGGCCACCCCCCCTCCTGTCTCCTAGACGGGACCTCTCCAAACCCCTGAATCTCTGACTTGGACACAGATCGTCCACGAAACGCCCACCGCTTGTGTGATGATGTCGCTGAAGGAAGCTGCACCGCATGGGTGCCCCGCCCCTCACTCCAGGAGGGCTGAATCCGGCTGATGTCACACGTGGGTTTGCGTCCCCTGTGAGCGTGGCATGCCTGCCACACCACGTCATCCCTTCTCTGCGCTTCCCCTGACAGTGGCGTAACTGGTGTTAGCAATTTTGGGGAGAAAGCCAAGAAAAACAAAAGCGACACGTACAAAGGAGGCATGGTGGGCGCCCTGGCTCAGATGCCTGTCTTTGCTGGAACTCGGGCCCCGCACACAGAGCGTCTCGGGCGTGAGCGTCTCCTGCTCTCCTGCGAGGAGGCTCCTCGCTTGCTCGCTGGGCGACGCGTCTGCCCGTCTCCTTGAGGACAGCGCTGACGAAAGTCGCTGTGGTGCGGTGTCTGGTGCTGCCGTCAGCAGGATCTAAAGCTTCCTTTTCCACAGGAAGACACAGAGTAGCTCTCATGCCCGCACATCCCCGTAGACGGCGGCCTGGCCAACCCCCCACACTCGGTTCGTCTGCTGCGTGGAGACCCGGCCGGAGGGAGGACCTTCTGTGGCAGCTCGTCTGACCCACGCAGAAACCACGTGGTCATTACTGACGTTCTGCTGTCCCAAGCTCAACATAAGACAACCTGAAGGTTTAAAAATACCCTTTACCCGAGTTCGGGCTTATTTCTTCTGATGCTATAATTAGGGATTTTTGTTCACTCACCTGACGTGTTGGCTTGCTACCTGTCACCCCCGTCCTTTTACAAACGGCCCCGGGGAAGCTACTGTGGGATAGCATCAGAATTTTAGAAAGTAATTTCTCGATCTTCCTTCTCCTCAGGACCACGTGAAGACGCGTCACCAAAACTGCACCAAGAACGTCTCAGTTCTCTCGGGAGCTATTTCCCTCTGACTCTGTCATCGTCCCGACTTCTGAAGACCTGGCTTCCTGAAAGCCGGGGACAGGTCCGCCCCGCCTGGCTTCTGTCCTTGATGGCGCTCAGACAGACCTCCTGCAGCGAAGCCCCCCGTTCCGTCTCACAGGCGCCCATACAGCATTATTTGGGCTGACTCCGCGCACACTGCCTCCGACCAGGTAAAACTTCCACAGTTACTTCCTACCCAGGACTCATCTCGCCAGGTCACGTCACCTGATCACCCGTGACAATGGCAGGTTCACGACCCTCGGTGTGTCCTCATAGTGAAGGTCAGTGGCTGCCCTCATGGGCAAAATGCCCTTTGCAGCTCTGCCATCCCAGAATGATGGACACGTGTCAGAGGTTAATCACCCGGGCGTGTGAGCCCTTCTCGGGGAGGAGAGGTGAGCTGCCTCGGGGACGGGGGACAGCTCGGCGGGCCCTGGTGGCCCGTCCCGTACACAGGGCTCCGTTCCCATGAGCTGAGGTCAGCATTTAAAGCCAGGAATACGGGTGCCGACTTCGTCCGGGAAGCCCAGGGCACCGTGTGACCCACTCCCACGTGGACCGAACAGAGACGCAGCCCCAGACGGGAGCGGTTTCTGACCAGAGCTGGAGCAGACCAGCCCCAGACGGGAGCGGTTTCTGACCAGAGCTGGAGCAGACCAGCCCCAGACGGGAGCGGTTTCTGACCAGAGCTGGAGCAGACCAGCGGCGGTCCCACAGGAGGGGCTGCAGGCACCGAGGGCGTCATCGCCTCCACACCGCGTCCTTAGAAAGACACCCGCTGCCTCCCTCGAGGTCGCCCAGAGCTTCTTCCTGGAAGCTCTTCACTTCCGGGAAAGTGACACGGGACACGTGAGACCAAAGCGGCAGCTTTGTCCAGAGGAAGGCAGCGCTGGGTCCCCGTGGTCACAGTCGGAATCGCTGGCAGCGTCCACTTTCTTCCCTGCAATTCAGTCAACCTTCTGTGCGCTTGTCGGCTCCCAGGTGTTGATCTTCCACTAGAGGCAAAATCGAAAGGAGAGCGGAGATGGTGAGACCGGGCGACGGGGCTTCGGCCTGCGCTCCCCGGGGGATCTGTTTCACGAGCCTCCTTTCCATTTGTCCAACTTCCGTCTTCACAGGAGCGTGAGTTGCTTCTGGCTACGAGTTTCATCTTTTTGGAAGAAATTGGCCGGATTTCTCCCAGACCGTCGAGGAGCTGGAACTCGACTTTGCGTTAGAGGCGAGGTCACGTCTGGTGAAGAACGTTCTAGACCGCAGGGAATGAGGACGGTGAGTGAACCAGGTCACACGTCACAGCCGCGTGAGCGCCCCTCACACTTACAAGAAAAGCTTGAATTAAAACAGGAGCAAGCCGGTGCTGACAACGTACGGGGTGCAGCCAAGGAGACTCAAGGTCACATTCTTTTCTAGAAGCACCAGCAGATAGTCAGCATCCCCCACCATCCGCCCAGGCTTCTACAAAAAATAAAAAGTGCCAAGACATTTGCGAGCGACGGGGTCGTTACGGGCGTGTGCTGTCTACAGTGCACTTGTGACTGGTGCCAGGAGCAGGGAGGAGAGGGTGAAATTTTATCGCTAAATTGGTTACTTTTAAAAAGATTGTATTTATTTATTTTTAGACAGAGGGAAAGGGAGAGAGAAAGAGAGAGAGAAACACCAATGTGTGGTTGCCTCTCATGCGCCCCCTGCTGGGGACCCGGCCCACAACCCAGGCATGTGCCCTGACTGGGAACTGAACCTGCGACCCTTTGGTTCTGAGGCCGGCGCTCAGTCCACTGAGCCACACAGGCCAGGGCTGTCATTACATTAATTAAGTTAAAACGCCTTTTCTGTGTGAATGAGATAACCGAACGGTCGGCGTGGTTACCACGGAGAGAAAAACAGGAGCCTGATCCAGAGACAGGACAATGATGCGAACGGTTTGGAGCGAGAGAGCTGCCGGAGCGGCAGGTGCACGACTGGATGGAGCTCACCAGACGTCACCGGCAGGCATCGAGTGTAGCCATAGGGCCCCGCCGGGCAGCAGGGGCAGCAGCCGGTGGGCGCAGGAGGGACAAGTGCTCCCGGGAGGGGGGTGTGCTCTGGGGCGCAGCAGAACATTCCAGCAAAACGAAAGTTGTGTGTTACTGTAACCTGTGATCCGCCCACCCCCTGCTAGGTGGCCCGGCGACCCTCCCCAGAGACAGCGAGGACACGCAGGAAGGGGACAACCACTTCAGCAGGCTTTACAAACGGTGCCGGGGCACAGTCACCCCGAGACAGCCGGAGGGTCCGTGCCTCAAAGAGCAGGAACAAAACTCTGGGCATGGAGATGTGAGAAAAGTCAGAGATTTAACGGCGACCTCAGAGTCCCCGATGGGGCGGTGCCGGCCAGCCGAGTGGCCGGGTTCCGGTTGGGGGAGGCCATCACCAGAACAGAGCGAGGTCTCTGACCGCGTGGGACGGAGGGGAGGCTCCCAGAAATCCGAGAGTAAAGGAGCTCAGAGAAGAGGGCCCGTGGCAAGGGGGCGAGGCCGGCACCTGCTCGGGGTCTGCTCTGAGGCGGGCGCTTGCGTGTGTCCCCAGTAGCACATTCTCAGTGCTGCTGGCACAGGAGGGTCACCCCCTCGGGTGGACAGGGAGCTGACTTCTCAGAACACGCAGGGCAGGACCGGCTCCCGCTCTGCCTCTCGGGAGAGTCAGAGGCCAGACGGTCGAGGCAGACAGGCTGCAAGGACAAGGGAATCACCTGTTCCAAAGGGCGGCACTACTCTTAATGAGAAACAGTGATTTACGGAGAACCAGCTGCACAGGAACCTTCTGGAAACAAGTTCAGTGGGGTGGTGAGGACTGCAGGTGAAGTGCCGTGTGGAGGTAACAAAATTAAAGCGTATTTCCGCATATTTAAGGACAGTGAGTATCTGGACACATTGGAAATGATGGAAGAAAATGCCAGAAAAAATACAGGATAAAGGCGCTACCCAGACAAGGCGCGTTAGGAGGGAGCAGCTCCGCGGCGGAGGGACTGAGAGCCACCACAAAGTTCTCTAGCGATTGATTACCTTCATTGTTGTCACTGCTTGTGGTCTCTAAAGGAGAATTTCCTTGCTAACACCGTACAGGCACGAAAAAGAAAAACGTTCTCTAGTAATAACATTTAAATTCATATTTAGTTCATTAAAATGCTTGTGATTTTGGGGGGAACTGGGGAAAGTCCCAATTTAACCGAGTCTATTTCTCTCATTATGTAAGAATTCTTTCGGAAACATCCCGGGATTGAACTCGATGTCGTAACAGAGCTCCATCACTTCTAAGACCTATGCCTGGCCCCGGCCAGTGCGGCTCAGTGGGCCGGGCGTCGTCCTGCAACGCGAAAGGTCTCCAGTCCGATTCCGGGTCGGGCCGTGCCTGAGTCACAGGTTCCTCCGCCCCCTGGGGGGACTTGTACGGGAGGCAGCCAATCGATGTTTCTCTCTCCCATCCATGTTTCTCTCCCTCCCTTCCCCTCTCTCTAAAATCAAAGGATAAAATAAGTAAAAAGGATAAAATAAGTAAAAAGGTAAACAAAAGAACAGTTACTAGGACTCGACCCACAGAACCCCCACCTCAGGCGGTTCACCTGCGCCCAATGGCCATGTTTATTGGGCTGTTGTAAAGAGCTGGGACACTTAGAAAGTAATTTCGGGGTGACCAAAGGCTCTCTTCCTCGCAATCCCCCATTACCGGCCCCCTGAGGTAGGACAAAACTGGGGCGCGCAGGCTCCCGATGCCATCTGACAGCGGAGACGACAGGGAACCGGCCCCCTGCTCCGGTGACGCCGCGGACTCACGGCGCATGGAGCCAGCAACGCGGTCCGCTCGCTCCCAGGGTTTAGCACGAGGCGGCCCTTTCCAGAACAATTAACGTCCTTTCATTTTCAAGTTTACTGACATTTGCAGAACAGACGGCCTCTGAATTGAAGTCTCCACCATCGACTGTCACGGGCGACAAAGGACAGAAACAGCACCCTGTACTACAAAATTAAAGCGAGTTTTGTGCGTTGAGTTGAGCTAATTATGCAGACAATGGGGTGGGCGGGCGACAGAAACAGAGGGAACGGGCTGCTCTCTGCGCCAACAGTCCACCAGGGAGCCAACAGCGAAAGGACAATTGCGCACATACCACGTGCCCTGAGCCTGGACAGCGGCCGTTCCCACCCCGCCTCTGACCATCGCCTGCTGGCGGGTGTCACTTGCCCGGTCGGGTCTCAGTTACCTCTCAGAACTGGAGGTCACTCAGGCCAGCCCCTCCCGGGCTCTGTCGGGTGCAGTGGGAGGCTGCTGCTGCTGCGGGTGCTCGCCACGCGGAGCACAGCGGTGACAGATCGCTGCTTCTACAAGCGGAGGGACAGGAGCAGCAGCCTCGGACGTCAGAACTGGAGAGGGGACATGTGCGTAAGGCTAAACGCAGGACAGAGGACGCTCGGGGGACTTGGGTTTCTGCTTCAACCTCGACTCACCTTCCACTTCTGACCACCGTCGTTCGCCCTTTCCTCCGCCGGGCCAGAGTCTCCAGTGACGCCCACGAAGGCCCGGCGTCCGTCCGGGTGGCTGAAGAAGGCTGATAAATGTCAAACGACGAGGATGACGGCGGTGACATTAAGCCCTGGCGCATTCTCCCTCAGCTGTATTTCATCCGGTGGCTCCCTGACTCTCGGATTTACAGGCCGTAAGTTCATCCTCGGTCCTCCGGTTCTCCACGACGAATTTAATCACCACCGAGGAGCGGTTTTCGAACACACTCTTCCGTTTCCGCTCCCCTGGCGGCCGGAAGCGCAGGGGCTGTGCGCCCCCGGCGGTGACGCTCCGAGCGTAAGGCCACTGTGACGTCACAGACGGCGTCTGCACAGCCCGGCCCGTCGGCGTCTCCCCAAGCTCCGCCACGCAGTCGAGTCTACCGCTCCCTATCCCCCCAAGGCGAATCAGACCCACGCCCCTCAGCCGGAGCCCCACTGCTGTCGAGTCCTCCCCGAGGCGTGTTTCCCTTTCACGCCAGCCCCCGTTCACCGTGGGCACGCGGGCGAGAGAGTGGGACCGAATCTCCGAACGCCTGAGAGACAGTTCAGCTGCGCTCTCGCCGTGGAGCCTCATTTCAAACCTGACTCGGGGAAGGCACAACTTCGGCTCTCTGTCTGCGGGGCTCAAACCGGGTGCGTGACACCCCAGGGCGCGCTCGGCCCGGGACTGCTCCCCAGCACGGCGAGCTCCGATCTGCGCTATTCGGCACAGCTGTGAAACCACACGTGTGTGCCTGCACTCTCGTGCGTGCGTGTGCATGTGCGTGTGCGTGCGGTCGAACACCCTCTCTCCCCATGGCATCCTGGAGGCACACATGCTGTGCATCCGCCTTCCACCCCGGGAGAGTGGGACGTGCGGGCCCTCCCCACACCTCTCACTGAGAGCGGGTCGAAGGGCACAGACTTCCCGCTGTGACGTGGACCAGCTCCCAGGATGCGACGTACAGCGAGGAGATGATGGCTAATAAGACTGCACTGTAAGCCTGAAAATCGCCGACAGGAGATCTCGAATGTTCTCCCTGCGAAAGAGAATCGGTAACTCCGCGCCTGGAGGTGTGAGCTGGCACTACGGCGACGCCCACTCCGCAACACATAAGTGCCCCAAAACGCCACAGCGTCCACCTGAGACTTGTCTAATATTGTGCGCCACTCTTATTTGAATAGAGCTGGAAAAAACAGTATAGAAAGTCAGTTTGATGGAAGAGAAATATCCAGAGACAGATCCAGGTGTGGAAGAGTCTGGGGTGCAGTGATATCTGAAGTCAGAACAGAAAGAAAAGTGATGGAACAGGTGTTTCAAAAAGAATGGGTGAGAAGTTTGGAAAAAATAATTCAATCCACAGGGTACACCTCACAATCCAACGTGCCAGAAAAATCAAGTCTAAATGTGAATAATCAACACCGAAATACTAAAATAAAGTAAGGCCGAATGTTTACGTGACCTTTTGATGGATGCAGGTTTTCCTGGCATGAAATCAAGACTGAAACCATTTTGAACGTCAGAACAGCACAGTCAACATTTAAATAAACTGCCAAGAAGTGTTGGCAACACGTACAACACAGGGTTAATGTGGTGTGTGTGTGTGTGTGTGTGTGTGTTAGCACGTGTGAAGAGCTTACACCAATTAGCAGGAGGACAATGAACCTGTTTATAAGCTGAGGGAGGGGCCGTGGGTGGGAGACTGGCATTCCCGGATGGAAAAGGGCGGATGGAGGGAGGACAGACCAGCAGGGAACAGAGGTGGAAGTTCAAGAGTGGTGTGGTGGGGGAGGGGAGGGACAGTGCCGGACTTGTAGGGCGTATCTCTTTAAGTCCCGGAAGGTCCCAGAAATTTTGCCAGTTGCACCTCTCATAATGAACTTGTGTTCAGGCAGGTAAAGTTGATGTAGATTTTTTTTTCTCTAGTGGTTGTTCGATTGGACATTTTTCTACAAAGACAAAAATGGCTTTGTGAGTTTGCATCACTTCCCCTAAACAGGTTCCTGAGTTACAGACAGAAAAGGGAAGTAGCGAGGGTCTTATCTGCCCAGGCCACCCTTCAGTGGGGGGAGCGGCGCCCAGGGCCGGCCTGGGAGGGGCGACAGCCAGCCTGGCCGGTCTCCCCCTGAACCCCTGCACCAGGAAAGCCCAACAGCCTTCGAAAATACTCTTCCCTCTAAAAAGACTAAAGCGTTTCATGTTTGTGTGAGTACAATTAACAAGCTTAAGGCCACACCAGACTTGAAACCAATTCCTACCAACTCTTTAATTCTACGGTAAAATGCAAAGTTGTCTGGGAATACCAGGTGATCGAGTTTGGGCTCACTCCTTTTAACGTGGTCAAAGGAACTCGCCCCCCAAACGTGGACCCAGGAGGACATGTTTCCAAGACAGTCATTAGCAGCTGTTTCCCTGCGGACTGTCTCAAGGTCCCCTCCCGCCCGCCCCATACACACGGAGGGCATGAGCCCGTGGTCGACCCCGGGAGGGCAGCCGAGTCTCGAGGAACCCGAGGCCCCAGCCTTTCCAGACACACCGAGCAGGCCTTTCGCTGGTTCATAAAATCGGGGGAAGACGGCTAACCAGGTTAAAAATCCAGCCGTCAGGCGTCGGTCCCACTTGTGCGTGTCTGTCCATGTGCACACGTGTGAGATCACCAGACGTTTGAAAGTTACTGAGCCCTGCAGGAACCCCGGGCCCTGCGGGGGCTCCCCGACCGCCTCTGTGGGGGGAAAGGAGGCAGTGGGTCACGCAGGGGTCTGGCCCTGCTCCTGCAGCGGCGCAGGGGCGAGCACTGCAGGGGCCGCGCGGCCCCTGCACCCCCGTGAGGGGCGCACTGCAGTGGCGAACCGGCCCCGGACCGCAGGTGGGGTGATGCACGTGGCCGCGTTCTTACCACACTTCACTTGTGGACACAGAGGTCCTACTGTCGGTTCACTTCATGTGCCACCAAACCTTCTTGTTTTGTTTCTTTTTCCCCAGTTAAAAATGGGAAAATCGCTCTGAGCTTAAGGACCCTACACAGACGGGAGGCGAACAGTGACTCGAGAGTCACCAAACGGGGACCAATTCAATGACAAAACCGAGAATGAACCACAGCCACTCTGTGGGAGTAGGGAGACCACCGAGAGCAGGGTAGGGTCCTTTCTGGGGGCGGGGCCTGAGAGCCAGCCCCGCCCACAGTCCCGGGCTGCGGGGGTGGGGTGGGGTGCGGGGGGTTGGCTGTTCTTCCTTCCTGACCTGCCAACCTGCCATCCCAGCCGACCTCACGTGCCACTTCCTGACCCCGCCCCAGGCGCTCACAGGCCCTTCCTCCCCGCCCACATTTCACAAAATCGGAATGCATGTGGTTTCATACCCGCAAGAGCTCCTAGCCCGTCTACATGCAGCCCCCGGCTCCCCATTTCACACGGTCCTTGAACACCACTCGCTGTCTAGCTTCTCTGCGCGCCCCCTTCTTTTCGGGGCGGTTTCACTAGCCCCCGAGACGGTTGTCCTGGACCCAGTCCGGGGCTGGATGGTGGCTCGTTCAGTTACCGGGTGAAGGAAGGAATACTACGTGAATGCCTCGTGAAGTCTGCCCACCGTTTAAACACTCGTCTCTGAGGGAGAATCTTCCTGCCCCTTCTGATCAGAAAGGGTCCCTTTCTGCCCAGGAGTCACAGCGCAGCCGGACCAGTAACCCGGACGCCTTCAGGACAAACGCCGCCAGCCGGCGCTGCCCGGGCTGCCGGGCGAGCTCATGCGCAGCGCTGGTGTCGTGATCTGCGAATTCCCTGCCCGGCCTCCAAGCACAGTCCACGCCAGGAATTCACGGCCAAGTTTTAAACCATGGCCTCGGGGGAGGGACGCAGGGGAGGGGGGAGGGGGGAGCCCGGGGTTGCTTGCATCGGCCTGTCTGCGGGCAGCTGGAGGCTCTCGAAGGTTAGCGTGAAAGCACCTGCAGCGCAGAGCAGCTGCCCAGAGCCGCACCTGCGACGCTGGCTAAGCGCCGCCTTTTATTTTTGCTCTTGGACCTTCCTGCTAGGACAGAAGCGGGCTCCTCCTCTGACGACCGAAAGGCGTGCTCCAGAAAACGACCACCAAGCCACGTTTTCAGGTGACGGATAACGTAAGTCGCAGTGTGCGTTTGGACGTGAACCTGACGGTATGAAAATCACAGGCCGGAAGAGAAGAGATGGAAGACGAAGAGCATTCACGACCGGCGTGGACGGAAACCGCCCTGGGTTAGGGGCGGCCCGGCCCTGACGCGTCAAACCAGAGAACGTGCGTCCTTTCCAGCCAATAGGAGTGGGAGCTCCAGGGTGGCCGCTCCGGGATCCGCGTTGCCAGGGCGACGGCTCAGCCTCTGCTATGCTCCCGAGGCACACACACGCCCTGTGTTCTGGGACGCGTGTGTCCGTGTGAGTGTGCCATCCGTGTATGAACATGTGTGCATGTACACATGCATGTAAACTTCACACAAATTACCGGGTCAGCCTTGGGGGGGGGCGTGCTAAGCTCTGGTGTCGATTCATCGCAGGTTCCACTAGAAACACCATGAGGAGCCTGTGACACGGGTTTTCACGGGCGCACGCCACGCGTATCCCCCGCCCACGCACCTTCGTGGTCCCAGGGCCCCGACCGTGAACCAGCGGCTTCCACAGAGAACGACCACGCTCTCGAGCCGGGACTTGGAGAAGAAAACGCGGCTTGTTCCGCGTGAGCTGCAGCGAGAGAGGGGCCTCAGCAGCAAGCAGCATTCTTCCCACCCCAGCAGACGCCTTCCCCATCACGCATCTGGTTCCAGGCAGTCCCCGCTCGCTGGCCTTGAATTGTCCGTTTGTCAGATCACCAGAAGTCTAACAATGCCAGTTCTGTTTCCTGTCCCTAAAAAATCCCACACACCTCACTCCTTTCAAAAGCTCTGGATCTTAAAGTCCACACACAGTCTTTCCCAGGAATAATCAGCCTTCGCCACTCACAGAAGGCCCAGCTCCCACGGCGGACGAGGACGGCCACCCCACCCTGTCCCCTCCCAGTGACAACTGCCACCCCGTCCCCTCCCGGTGGTCACTGCCATGGCAAAGGGAACAGCATAAAAACAGAAGCTTATGCGTCTCCCAACCCCACTCCATGGCACCGCCGAGCACTGAAGAACAATATGAAATATTGGCCTTAAACCCTGGGCTCTTGTGGTCCTTCCCGAACACTTTGTCCTGATTGCTTTAACAGCCCTCTGACTTACCCAAAGCACATAGCATGCAGGCTGGATGCTTAGAAGAAATTTTCACTGAATTTTCTGGGGAGGGTGTCGAGGCTCTGGGATTGTCTCAGACACGCGGGGAGTTATCGTCACCATCGGTAACCTCCTGACGCCCTCGGGGAAGGTGCCCGCCTCACATGGGACTTTCGCAGCAGGCCCAGCACATCGTGTGGGGAGTGGCTCTTTGGAGAGTCGAGGGTGGGCTTACTTGGGGCACTGACACTTTTTTAGGTTACTTCGTGCACAGGGTAAAGCCAAGGTCCCTTGAGAAACCGTTTGAGGACCTCCCCCCGAGGGCACGTCTCAGGGTCCCCAGCTGAAAAGAACGCCCAGGGCCACCAACAGGCACCTCGCCTGACCAGGGGCGCGCTGCCAAATCCCACACAGAACGAGAGGAGACGGGTGCGCTCTGGCGGGGCTCCCTCACCTGGGCTGGTCACGGGCAGTGGGCGGGTCTGAGGCCTTTTCTCCGGGAAACCATCCGGCTTAGATTAACACGAGCCCAGGGAAGCTCGCAAACGCTTCAGCCAAAAATGTCACCTTCCCTGCACACGCATGTTGCCCAGACCATGTGAACCAGCTGCTCGCTGACGGTCCCCGTCCCCCACCTGGTGGCGGTGTGCACGGGTACGGAACAGACACCGGGCGGGCACGGGACAGAGGCCACGTGAGAATCGGAGGTGCGGAGGGCCTGAGCAAGCCTGACCCAGAGTGAGCGGCTTTTGCTCCCAGCATTCGAGTTGCCCCACGGCATTCAGTGCGTTCTCCCACGAGGATTCACGGGCAATTATCCAGGGCTTCATGCTTTTGCAATCACGTGTGCAGAACGGTTAGGGCCTTTGGTCTCCGGCTGAATGGTGGTCACATCAGGTCCAGTGGCTTTGGAAGAGGAACCTTTCTTTAAAAAAAATTTATTTGTTGTATTTTTAGAGAGGGGAAGGGAGGGAGGAAGAGGGAGAGAAATATCACTGTGTGGTTGCCTCTCACACACCCCCTATTGGGGACCTGGCCTGCAACCCAGGCATGTGCCCTGGCTGGGAATCGAACCAGCGATCCTTTGGTTCACAAGCTGGCACTCAATCCCGAGCCACACCAGCCAGGGCGGAACCTTTCATTTCTAATGGAACGTAATCGCAGGTATATGTAAGTATATGAACTGAATGTTGCCATGGTGACTAGGGCAAGAAATTGCCTTTTATTTGATACATGAGAGATTGTTATCATCATCGTGGCGTACCCAGCTTCCAAACACACCCTGAAAAGAGATCTTTCTGGAAAACCCCGCCCAGCGTGTGTTGGCCACTGCTTAGCAGGGGTTGTGCTGCTGCGGCATCAGGGGGCCTCCGTCCCCTGGCAACAGCACCGCAGCGCTCCCACACCAGGCCCGAGAAAGAACCCCCCACCATGCTGGCTGTGAGGCGCTGCATCTCCCTCTAATGCCCATGGACCAGGCCACCCCACCCGCTGCTGTGGTGCCCAGGGCCCGATCGGCGCCCCCACATCTCCGGGGAAGCAGGCAGGGCGTGGCTGAGTTGGGACTACAGGCCTGGGAACAGACGTGGAACCAGCCACGGTGCCACGGTCTGCCGTGAGGACTGTGAGGCCGCTGGGATCAGGGACAGGGTCTCTCCCGCAGGGAAGCAAGGGCCGGAGGAGCTGCCCAGGCCACCAGGGCCGCCGTCTACGGGAGCCTTGGGCTCTCGGTGACATGGGTGACTGCTGCCACCAGGTGACCAGCTGGGCGGCGTTTCACTCCCGACCGTGGGGCTCCTGGTCCTGCACACAGCTCTCGGGCAGCCTGGGGCAGGCTAGCACAGGGAGGGTCACAGAAGTGCCACCCTCACGAGGAAACACCCGATGTTCCACAGCTTAGAAAAGGTGGTCACGGTTTCCCCTGGCTCCCGCCTGTTCTCTGAGACTGTAGAGCAGAGACGCCAGCCTGGACTGGAGCAGAGGGCGCGCGACATCAAGAGAGTTCAGACGGCGTCCTGCTGGCCTGGGAGACACGGAACCAGGACCTGCCGGGGAACACCCACCGGACTCGGGGCGGGGGACTCGGTGTCTCGTGACTCGCGTGTCCTCGTCAGTGAAAGACAGCAATCACAAGTAAACAGTGACCGAGGACGACGGGCTGGGGTGACGTCAGGTGCTGACTGGCAGGAAGTGACCGTGCGGTCCCCACGGAGACACTGTTCTGAATGCCCGTTCCCAGCGAACAAAGCACTCCCTGCTCCTTTGGTTCACTGGAGGTCAAGGTCAAAATGGCCACGGTTTTGACACGGGAAAGTCACAAGGCGGCTACACATTTCCAGCAGAGTGTTCCCTTTGGGTGCAGAGTCACGCCAATGGCATCTTCCCGGCTGCGTCAGTGACGGAGAGGACTTGTCCACCAGTGTACTGACCACTTCCCTTCTTGCCATTTGTCACTGAATGTCACCAAATGTCTCCTTCCACCGCTGACCTTACGTAAGACATCTACAATACACCATCGCCCTCTGATTATAGCTATTTTAATATTTTTAGGGTGAGTTGAGCCTTAACTAATTTCTTAAGATATACTTCTGTCAGTGGTTTAGATTTCCTTGTAAATTAAGAAAAACTATGAAGAAGAAAAAAAATCACCTGTGATCCTAGAACTTAAAGAAAAGCCTTGGGAATTTTTTTTTCCATAAATCTCGTCTGTTTTGGGGTTGGAAGTTGGGAAGTAGGCAACACTTGAATATGCTAAAATTTGGGGTCACCCTTTGTTAACATTAATTTTGTTTTTTTCTCCAGCTGTCCCAAGGAAAATTTAGAAGTCTAGCTTCAGTCACAGGGTTTTCCTGGCCTGAAATCTGCCCCGAGATGCCACTGGTGTCTACGGCAGTGCCACGGAGACCTGCAGAGGCCGTTGAGGGGACAGGAACACAGGAGTGACCCCGTGTCTGCGTCTTCTGTGACTGTTCGCGGGCGAAGCCACGAAAGCTCAGAGGCTGCAGGCGGGCTCCTTTCCCCCAGCAGGCATCTCCTCTGCTAACACCCTGTTCTGGAGGCTTCCCTGGGTGCCCCACCTGCCCCACAGAGAGTCTGCCCCGCCCTGTGGCCCACTGCGGTCCCCATGTGCCCACCCCCTCCTGTGCCCTGGGCCCACAGTGCTGTCCCAGCGAGTCCCCGTGAGTCCCCGTGCGTCCTGGTGCCAAGCGGGGGCAGAGCTGTGGCTGGGAGCCCAGCTGGCCGCCTCAGGGCCGACTGTCCTGGAAGACAGACTGGACCCCAGGCTTCTGTACTTGTTCCCTGTGCTTGAGCCATCTCCTGCTGTCCCCCGTCACCTGCGCACAGCCGTCACCTTCAGAAGGCAGGGTCGTCTCTGAGCGCAGCTTCCCAGGCTCCAGGAGGCAGAGCAGAGGTGCGGCAGCGTTGGGTGAGACAGACAGGGAAACCGGCAGGTCCGCCCTGGGCTCCGCGGGCTCCGAGCGCCACCGCGGCCCAGGGCGGGAGAGACGGCCGCGGGGGGACACCCGGCTCAAGTTTCAGTTTCAGAATTCTGATCTGGAGGCCGGTTTCTCCACTCGACCAGGGGCTGCGTGCGACACAGGAACCTCTGGGGTGGGGCTCCACCCACCAAGAACACGCACGGAGACGCCTGGCCCCAGCCCCGTCGGCGCTTTAACTCTCGAGGTCCTTCCCAAACGCCTGGTCGAGCGCCGCGTCACCTTATTTGCATATCGAAGAACAACTTGCTTCGCAAATTACTGAGAATTAAAATAACATCAAAACATAACACCTCCCCAATGTCAGGCAGGCAGCCCACACGTGTGTGTCAGGCAGGTCCCACGGTGTCACGGCCGGGCACGGACCTCAGAGTCCTTACCACCCTGTGGTCAGCCTGCGTGGCTCCACCCCACAGCCTCCGCCTCCGCCCGGAGCAGCAGGCGACGGCAGGGAGCAGTTGCCGGGACTCACTCCAGTCCCACGGAGTCCGCAGAGGGCTCCTGGAGGGAGGGGCGGGTGCTCCCTCCAGAGCAGTGAAAAGGGGAAGAGGGGACAGGGACGGGGAGGCCCCACAGGCGCCGGCTGCTCGGGCAGCCGCGTTCGCGCAGGTGAGGCTGGGGGCGGGGCACACAACACACCTCCCCTTGGAGTTCGACCTCCTTCGTCTCCTTTCCAAAGTCCTTTTCATACAATGAAAGAAATAGTGAAACCCTAGCAGAGAAAGAGAGAATTCAACCAGCGGGTAAACCGTCCGCCTGGCGAAACACGCGGACAAGGGCTGGTTGCGGAGTTCGCCACCGGAGCGGCCGCCACGCGGTCCTGGCAAGTCAGGCTGCTCCCCCCCAGAGGCACGGGCGGGCCACCCGCCCCAGCCCGGCCCCGCAGCCGACCCTGTCTGTGCTCGGGTTCCACGCAGCAGCCCGGCCACAGACCCACGTGGTGTGACGCTCCGTCCACCACGGACGTGCAGACTGACAGCAGGGGCGGCCGAGGGAGGACAGAGCACCGTCCCCACTCTGCTCCCACGAGGGCTGGCCGTGCTTCCGGAGGGTTCCCTGGTGCCGCCGGGCGGCTTGTGCCTTTGTCCTGAACGTGAGAAGGGCCTCCCACCGTCACACTCGAGGTGAATCTGAAAACACAGCCATGTCCCGGAGGGGACCGGGCTGGCCGGGGCTGCCGCCACGGTGCTCTGGGGTGCTCTCCGGGGCCCGCCGTGGGACGTGACCGGGAGGCAGGGGCCTGGCGGGAGCGAGGCTCTCTGTGGGCCGGGGCTCTCACTGGTGCCACCTCGCAGGAGCGGCCACTGACTCCCAGGGGATGATTCACGACAACACCCACATGTACGTCACACACCCCTCACCGGACACCCCCTTGCTCGATTCACCTGCCTTCCTTTCCGACACGGAGAGGAGATGCGTACTCAGCACCGAAACTCCGTCCCTGTCCGGCGAGGCCGGTCTCAGTGAGGGTACCGACGGCCGACGGAAAAATGTCCCCTCAGATCTTTCCACGAGACACCAGCCCTCGCACGTCAGTCTCCGGCCACACGGAGCCGTGCCCAGACCCGCCCCCTGCAGTGAACTGTCTCCTTCTCGATCAGGGTACAACCTGGACCGAAAGGAGGTTACGGGAAAGGAGGAGAAGGGCTCTTTCCCCGACCCCCGCACCCCTGCTTCCCGAGTGCACTTGCCCTGGGACGCAGCCCAAGAGCACGCGGGCATTTTCCCAGTCGCTTGGCTACAATAATTACAACCACCTGGAGACTTTGTATCACCTGTCACCAGCGACCATAACCTTCAATTTTACCCGCACAATTTTTGTTTTCTAAGAAAGAAATCTAATTTGTACAACAGAATGGTTCCAAGAAACGTCTCAACGGAATTCTCAGCGGGGGGCTGTTAATGAAAACACCACGAGTACACAACAGTGAGCCAGCGGGACTCGGTGGCGGGTGGGGGGATCGGCGTGTCGGCGCTCAGCGCGGGGTCCTCCACTCCGACTGCTGCCTTTGGTCCAGGGTGACGGGCCCCTGGGCCCAGCCGGGACCCCGCAGCCCTCGGGGCTCACGGGCCCACAGTGAGCGGCTGGGAACCTGTGCCCCTTCCCGCGGCCCCTGACCGCACAGGACACGGCGCAGCCCGCACCGTCCCCAGGCCAGGGACACAGGGCGACGAGAAGCCGGCCAGATGCACGGAAAAGCAGGAGCATTTTTGTTTCATGTGACCCAGACTGTCGTTGCACGCACGCACGTGAACTGATGACCCCTGACCGGGACCATCGTCCCTGCCACGCCTGCCGTGCGTGGCCTTCAGCCAGTCACCACGGCCACGGCTGGGCCAGTGCACAGAGCGTTAGACCCACCAGGCCCGTGGGAGCCGCAGAAACAAACACACCCCGAACACCGCCTCATGAAACTTCTTATCTGTAATGTTGCCATTCAAACCGCAGAGCTGCCTGAGACACCACCAGAAACGACCTCCACCTCGAACGGTCCATTTCAGGCCTACCCCCAGCAGAGCCTCCGACGGGGGCCTGAACTCTGCGCGCAAGAGGCTAGTGAGGCCGGCCACCACCCCACCCCCTGTGGGCGGCATCCCGCTCAGGCGTCTCCTTGGCCGTTTGCAACTGCAGCTTCCTGTGTGTGTAGTGAAGTTTTTACCAGAACACCGCACAGAGAGTCACATACACAACCTCCCCTCTGGTCCCCGCAGGCCGAACACAGCGAGCTCAAAGGACAGCCAGACAGGACATTCCTGGGGGGGCGGGCACGGTGCCGGGCAGACCCCTGCCTGCACAGGCAGCACTGTGCAAATGCACAGGGACGAGCGCCGGTGTGCGAGAGCGAAGCAGCCGAGAAGGCTCCGCGTCTAACACTGTTCTGGAAGCGTGACTCGTGCGTGCGCGGAGAGGAAGGAGCCAGCGGCCAGCGTGCCTTACCTCGGCCGGCGCGGCGGGTCTGGAGGCCTGCGGGGTGCCGTCATCCTTGCCCTGTGGGAGCAGAGGGGGGGAGAGTCCCTTTGAGTCACAGGGGCCGTGCACCGTGCATGGCGCTGCAGGTGAGGACGGGTCGGGGACACTCACCAAGCCCGGGAATCTCTTGTGCCTGAACATGAGCCTCCACATGGTTTTAGCTCACGGGCGGCGCGCCTGGCTCTCAGGAAGCCCTGTAGTAAGCACCGGCAGAGGGGAACTGGCCGGCGTTTGTGCAACGCTCACACTCAGCCAAAGGAAGTGATGGGGTTCCCATCACCGACCTCAAAACTCAACCCCCCAAAGTCTCCGGTGTAATCTCCATGCACAGCATTTCGCCATCCGCCGAGGCCGCTGAGAACGGTCAGCACAAGACACTCGTTCCAGAGCCTATAGGGCAGGTCCCTGGGGCAGGGGGGCCCTTCAGTGGGTCAGCGGAGAATCCTACTCTGCAGACGCACGGACCTGATTCAAATTCTAGCCACAGCCACGGCCACGGTCAGTCTCAGGGGCTTGAGCCCCAGTCCCAGCACCAACCAGGCACGGGGCGAGTGCCTCTACCACGGCCCTCGGTTTCCTCGTTGACAAAGTTGGGGTGAAGCAGGACCTGCCCCGTGGGGCAGCCAGGATGATTTTGGGGCCCAGTGGCCCTCAGCCACCAGTGGCGGTGACAGTGATGTAGGAGAATGAAGGGGCTCCCCGGACTGGAGGCCCCGAGACACCTCACTGTTCTTTGAGGACACTGGCTGGTGTCCGTTTCTCCTCTGTGACCCTTTAGCACGGGACCCTGGCGTGTCTGAACTGAGTGGCCTCATTTCCCTTCGGACTGGGTAGCCGCTGTGGGCTCCGGAGGGTGAGACCGCTGAGGGGAGCCAGCAGGGGGCGCCCTCTGACACAGGAAGGACCACCTGCAGGGGCCCACCTGAATTCTATTTCTTACCAACCTCTCGGCCATAAATCAACTCCATCTCCCATCACTTTGAAACCATTTAGAAGTCACCAGAGCAGTGCATTTAAGACGTGGGGTTTCTCCAGACTTTTCTCTTTCCCTGTCTTTGGAGGGTGGGGCTTCAGCAGACACAGCCCCCCCACCCCACACAAACGGAGGGGGGTCCCAGGCCTGCTGCCGGTGACTGCTCTGCAGTCTGCGTCCAGGGCCCTGCAGCCCTGGCTCCAGGCAGCGGCCGTCCCCTCCCAGCCCACACCACGTCCACCACGAGAGGGCAGCAGAGGCAGAGCCTGGGAGCCCAGCAGAAGCCAGGCCCTAGCTCTGTGAGGCCTCCCGGGGCGGGGGGCGGGGTCTCCTAAAGGAGGAGGATGCTCATTCCACCTGCAGTGGGTGGACACTGTCGGGAAAGGGACCTGTCTTCCCTGCCCCTCTCCCTCCCTGAAGGTCCTCCTCCCCCCGCCCTGGGGACCCAGGGCGTCAGGGTCCGCAGCAGCGTCTGGATTTTCAGACAGGAAGAGGCTAGAAGGCGATGTTACCCGGCAACCACACAGGCTGCCCTCCTCGGCTCTTGGCTAGTCCTGGATTGTGACCCATCTTTCCAGGTAAAGCAGCCCAGGAGGGAGAGTGACTGGTCTCAGCGGTGGCCAGGCCAGGACTCAAAACAGGGTCTCCCAATAGCAGCCCCCACCCCCGGCTCCCCACCCCTGGTCTACGGGTCCATGTTTAACTTCTTGGAGGAGCTGACAGGTTTCCCCCACAGCAGACGAATGACTCCCTTTCCCACCAGTGACTGCAAGAGTCTCAACTTCTGCATCGTCTCACTCAAAACCTGCCGCCTTCTGCTTTGCTATGACTACTAGTTATCCCTTACGGCGCCCCCTGTGGGCGGGAGAGGGTCTCACTGCGGTTTTACTTGCGTCTCCCTGACGCTCAGTCGCCCAAGCACCACGGCCCCTGCTTCTCCACCGTTCGCCTGTCCGCCTTGGAGAAGACCCTGCTGGAACCCTTTGCCTGCTTTTACTTGTGTGCTTGGCCTTTGTGGGCTCTAACTCGGTGGCGGGACAGGACAGGGGGCCTGGCCCTGAGAGGGGTGTGGCCAGATGGCCGCAGAAGCTGGGGCAGTCACGGCTGGCCTTGGGGGAGGGGCCGAGGCACCGATTCGCTGGTCAGCAACAGAGGACCCGGGAAGTTGATCAGACGTGACTCGGGCCCAGGTTAACAGCATTTTTCTAAGCGGCGTAAAAGGAGCCTCCGGACCTGTTTCTCCCACGGGTTTGGGCTTTCTAACGGCGACACGGTGCAAGTTTCACGTGAAGCCCGTCTTTCCCATGGAGCTGGGAATGCACCCGAGTCGCCGGGCAGAGGCAAACACAGTGCCCGCCCGCCCCACCCCGCCGCCGAGGGACGCGAGGACAACCCGGCCAGGAGGCAGCGCGCAGAGGAAGCAGGCTCCGGAGCCTGTGCTCACTATCACTGATGTCAAAGCCTCCGGAAACAATGCGACCGGGAAGGGCTGCAGACACCCGGAGAAGCAAGGGCCTCGGAGGGCAGGGGGCAGCGGGAGAGACTCCAGAACACGGGGTTTTAGCTCAGAAGACACAGTGAAAGGAAACCATGCGAGCACGCTGAGAGGAACAAGAGGAGCCGGGCACTGTTCACAGGCGAGGCCGTCCTTGCACGGGCCCAGAGGACCCGCAGGTGGCCTGTTCGTCCTCCTCGGAGAGGATGAGCAGCAGCGGGTGCGAGGGCAGCGTTCGGAAGGTGGCGGCGCTTGTGTGCGTCAGCAGGGAGTGATTTACGGATGGCGCTTGCAACTGAAGAAAAAGGAAGGAGAGAAAGGAGAAGGAATGGAAACCGCAAAGTATAAAAGCTTACATCTAACAAAAATGTGTAAAAAATTTGCAGAAAAAAATAATGAAACTTTTTTTTTTATCTTTCAAGCTTTTATTTAAGGGCAACGATCCAGGACGGACTTCAGGTCTTGTTGAAAGCAGCCACATCCATGGACGGCGGCCCACAGTCCTCAGAAGCAGCGACCGCTCCCCCAGCACCTCTGTTCCAACCTTATGGTCTTCCGCTGCGCGCTGTATCCGACGTTTTTAATCCCACACCCCCTGGAACCAGGTCAGAAGAGCCCCACACCAAGCCGTCTGCTGGGATGCTCCTGACAGCCCCCCAATTTCACTACATCCGTCATCTCGAGGTTTCACGTCCAGGAAGAAGGAAGACTTGGCACCACGCGCAGGTTTTTGGCTTCCTTGGACCCATACTGTGCAAGGCGTTCTTCTCGTAGCCTTTTCGCTTCCTCGATTTCCTCCTCCTCATCAGACCCAAAGAGACGGATGTCATCACCGTCTTTGCCATCTGCAGCTCCCCTTCCCGTGGGGCCTTCCACGTCGGCAGGGCTGTACCTGCCCGAAGCTTTCTTCGCTCCAGGCAGGCTGGCTTTTTCCTTGCCGTGAGACTTGGTGTGGTCGTACCAACGCAGGACGTGATACGAGTCGGCAGGTGGTGGGCCGGAGACTGCGTCAAATACTGCCACGTCCGCGTGTGGCGGCACACACCCCTCCGTGCAGCTCTTGTCCGCCAGGCAGTCGTGGAGCACCTGGAGACCGGCGCGGCTCTCCAGGTCTCCGGCACCCACAGTGTCGGCTGACCCGGGAGCCCGGCGGCAGTGGAAGACAGAGGAGCGCGGGCACGCGGGCGCCGCGCGCTGAAAAGGAAAAGCTGATAAACATTCTTAAAAATGTGTCAGGTAATGAAGGTAAGTGTTATGTTGAAGAATGAAAATCATAGAATCGATGTATAAATTTAATGTAATTAACAGTCATAAGCCAAGTGGGATGATTTTTTCCTGGAACACAAGTCTGAGAGGGAGGGCTGAAGAAGAGCTGGCAGGGTTTCGAGGGCCGGTGGGAGACACGCCGCCGGCCTGGTGCGGCCAGGCCCGCTCAGCCAGCGCTCAGCCAGCGCTCAGCTGCTGCGAATGATGGAATCTGAGCAGCGACTGGCGGAGCCTGGAGGGCTGGCCTGTACCGAGACCTCGGTGACGGCCGAGTGGACACCAGAGGACAGTGGGAGCAAAGACGGTCTCTCCAATGAATGGTGCTGACCACTTGACTGATCAGCCTCATCCCACGTCCACAAATGAGTTCAAGATCAAAAATGGGAAAAGGCTGAACAACGTAATTCTTTAAAGGGCTTTAGAAGATTACTCTTATTTGTACTACTGAGGCACGTTTCAAACAAGTCAAAAATCCACATACTATTTTTTTTAAATCAACAGATTTGGCTACATTTAAGAAAAGATATTTTGCATGACAAAAGTTATCACTAAGTCAACTAGGCCACGGACCAGAAGAATATTCTTGTTCTTGCAAACTATGTAACTCAAAAACACCAGCCCAGGCAGCAAAGGTGAGTGTCGAGGGACAGAAATTCTGACGTGTGGCCGGAGGGTCCCTAACCGAGCTCAGCCACTTTGGACAGGGGTTGTCCACAGCGCGTTACTTGTGCGAGTGGCTGTCTCGTGTCCATCGACGTCACTCCTCGGTGCCTAGACCAGGAAAACTCCAGCATGCCCGTCTCGGGGTGGGGGCTAGCAGGGGGCCCCGGAGCGCTGCACGAAAGCGCACACACTGGAAATCAGCTGCCGCGGTTCCTCGGTGGGAGAGCAGAAACATAAACTGGTTTCTCCTGTGGGCCCCACACGGCACTGACAGCAGTGAAGCGAAACCGCGAGGAACACGAACACGTCGCACCCTGTGAAGCGGTTTGGGAAGGGGAGTTTGGAAAGGACATGTGGGTAGGAAGGACTCCATGCCTGTGAGGGTCTCCGGCACAGCCGCCATGCATCGGCACGGACCGCTGTGCCTGAGCGGCGCCCCCCGAAAATGCGTGCATTGAAGCCCTAACCCCAGAGCCTCAGAATGCGACCCAGATGGAGACAGGTCTTTACAGAGATGATGGGCTTGTAGGTGGCCCTCCCCTGACAGCACCGGTGTCATTGTAAGACGAGGAGATCAGGACACAGACACACACAAAGGTCATGGGGAGACGACAACCGTCGCAAGCCAAGGAGAGAGGCCCCAAGAGGAGCCGGCCCGGCTGACCCCCGCGCCCAGCCTTCCAGCCCCCGAGCCGCGATGGCCAGAACGGTGCCTGTCACCACTCCCGCTGACTGGCACAGACCGGGAGGCAGAGCGCTTGCTTGGGGGCCAGCGCGCAATCGCCAGAGAAGCAGGTCACAACACCACGGAATGTCCAGCTGGCTTGATCGTGAGCCGGCGCAGACGGGGGGAGTCCACGGGCTCGTTCCACGGGCACCCAACACGCTGGCGACAGCCTTTCTCTGCACCTGTGGACACCGTGCTCGCCTTGAATGGAGCCCCAGGCTGCACGGCGCAGCCTCACGTGGCTCTGCGAGTCCACCTGGCCGGGCCACGCGGACGCTCACTCCAGACCCGCCCACACGTGATGCCTCGTTACCCGGGCCCCTCTGAGTTTTGTGGGGTCTCTCGGTCCCTGCAGACGGCAGGCAATCACCCCAGGAGGTTCCTCTGGGCCCCTGACCCTCACTGAGCACCAGGGCTCCCAGGGGGCGCTCAGCCCCCAGGGACGCTGATGCCCAGGGTGTGGATGCCACACGGATGGGTGTGGGCAGGGCGGTGGGACAGAGTCACCGGGACTCGTGCTGAGCCTGGACCTCCAGGCAGACCGGACCTGGGCAGGTGTGCCCCGGCAGAGGAAGGAAACGAGGCAAGTCAGAGCCAGGACAGGCTCGGCGCACGTGCAGAGGGCCTCTGGCTGCAGGGGACTCGCCCGGAACCGCGGGTGGCTCTAGAGAGGAGTCGGAGCTGAAGACATTTGAGGTCTCACAGGTGCAGACAGAAGTCTTCACAGAGCTGCCCCCGTCGGGCTGAAAGCAGGAACTTCTGAGATATGAGGGCGGCTGTGAGTTCTCCCTCCGGCAGCTTCTGTTCCCTGGGGAGGGACCAGAGCAAAGCGCCCCAAATGCCCCAGCTTGGGGAGCCCGAGGATGGAAAGACCACAGACACCTGTACCGACAAGTTCTATCACGAACTCTCCCCCAAGGAACCTGTTCATCTTTCCCACAGACGCCTGTTTGTTTCTGCTGTGGAACGTTTTCTGCTCCCTCCCTCCCTCCCTCCTACGAAGGTCGGTGTCCAAGCCCCGAACAGCAGCCCCCTAGTTACTCGGCACAGAGTACCCCCCGCCCCATGTTTGCTGCATCCACACTCGGACTTTTTCTTTTCTCTCGCCATCTGTCTGTCAGCTTAACTCACAGGCCCCTCCCAGCCCATGAGAGGATGGAGGGAAGCCCCTCCCCAGCGCTGCATCATACTCCCCAGGGCAGCGCCTCTCAAAAAGGGTGGGTCTGAAGCTCTAGCAAAGGGTCCAGCGTCATCGATCACGTGGAAGCTGAGGACGAAGGCGGGACGTGCCTCGAGCTGGGACCTGCTCACAGGGCCTACTGTGGCATCGCTGCGTCCCCTGCCTCGC
>CM052541.1:189275387-189294712 GCA_028533065.1 Trachops cirrhosus
CCCCCCCCCCCCCCCCCCCCCCCCCCGGTCTGTGGACTTCGAGGATGAGAGGCATAGGGAGAGCCCACAGGAGGATGTGAATGCCACTGAAGGAGATTCCATTGTATTCACAGTTTTTAAATCAGGGCCATGACATAATTACTTCATTTTAGGAAAAATCAATACGGACAAGCCTTGAAGGATTTTTAAGCACAGAAATGAGTTGTAATCCCTGGTTCAGGCGGCCGAGAGTGTGAACCCCGCTGAGCGGGAGGGAGAAGGGGAGAAAGGGCCCGGAGAGGGCGGGGTGCGGCACTGAGGCCCATGAGCCCCTGGACGCCGCTGGTCAGAGGCAGGCCAGGGTGGAAAGAACCCCGCTTGCTGCCCGGTGAAAGGGTCGTCAGCCGCGTGTGGGCCGCAACGCCAGCTGAGCAAAGATCAAACCGCTGGCTGTCAGAACAGGGGCGGCTGGAAGTTCCCACGCAGCCACAGGGTCTCTGTCCCCGTCACGGGGCACTGAAACCGGCCGTAGCCACGGAAGGGCGACGCCTCGCTGGGTCTCCGCACACCACTCCCTGGCCGAGTCCAGCCAACGACCACCGCCGGCCATGGAAAGTGCCGCCGTGCCGGGACCCGCTCACACGTCCTGGGCTAGGGCGTGACCAGTTCAGGAACCAGCGAGAGAGGTGGCTGCCAGCACGCCGGGTCTGTCCGCCGCTGCATGAAGGTGGACGCTGTGCCACCCGGCTCGAAGCCCCCCACCCGGGCCGAGGGTGAGCCCTGGCTACTGAAAGCAGCCATCTCCGGTACGATGTTCGGTGCCCACGAGCAGAGCACGTGGGCAAAACTCTTTGGAATCCTTGTGCCAAACAAGGTCACGCCTGAGCATCCCCCAAGTCCCAAGTGACCTCCGAGTGCACGCTGGCACCTGCCTGGCTCTCCCGGACCCTGCTGTGTGCTGGCCCTGAACTTGGGTGAGACCCTCCCACCTCGGCGATCCTCAGGCTGGGCAGCCTCCAAGACCTTCCCAGGGGTCTGTGTGTAATATTTTTAAAGCAATCAGTTATAACGTCCAGATACTCGACTCTTTCCTAAAAATGATCTAAGACCGTCTGTGCCCGGTTTCCCTTTCCACCTCCCCCTACATGATCTCTGGTTCCCCTTTTCAAAAGAAAGGCCCAACTCTCACTGTGGCCCCCGTCACTGTGCACTCTCCTGGGGGCAGAACCCCCCGCCCCAGGCAGAGATCCTTCCACGTGGAGATGCTCCCTGTGCCCACAAGGAGGGAGCGGTGCCCTGGCAAGTCCCACAGTGCCCACCCCCCCTTCACCAAACCTGCGGGAGCCGCTGCGTGCACCGTCTGCCCACGGAGCTTTAAAAACACTCTTTCACGACAACCCCAAGGTGACGCCTGGCCCACAGCTTGAAAGGAACTCAAAGGAATCGTGACATTATTATAACAAATCCTGTTCCATTTCCCTTTTATTCCAGCTCACGTGAGCGAGTTGCTCCAGCTCCTCGGGATAAAAGCTAGAGAAAGGGCGGGCGCGAGCCCTCCCCCCCGCCGCCTGAACGTGGGCGGTGGCGGGCCTGGCCTCCCTCTCGGGCTCCTGCTCCGAATTTCCCATCGGTTCACCTGTCCTATCGAACACTCATCAACTTTTAAAAACATTTTATTTTACTCAATTTTATCCCAATAATATAATATCATTATAGTAATTCAAAAGGACAGGCTTGCAGCTACAATTAAATTTGAAAATCAATTTCCATCTGTGAACGGATTTTTCCCGCAAGAACATCAGCTGATGAATGACAGACTTTTCCAAATGTCCACACACCCGACAGCGGGAGAACATCCCGAGGAGGACGCAGGAGGGGAATCCGAATTCGAAGGGGGGGAAGGGGTCTCAAAGTCTTCTGCTCAGAGAAAACGTTTCCTTGTACTTTTCTGAAGTTACCGACGGCGAGTTATCAAGTCACCACAACACTGAGGGTCCAGCAGAAACACGTAAATGCGATATAACAGTTTTATCCTGAAAACAACACTGTTTGAATCCCAGAAGACGCCCCGTGTGACTACGAAAACTTACTTTCAGATGCACGTCTGAAAGGTGTTATCTGTGGAGTCCTCTCCTGAGCCCCACCAGGTGGGCCCGGCTCAGGTGGCCCCGCACGGGCTGTGGGGGGTTCAGCTGAGCTGCCCCTTCGGGGCCGCGGGTCCCCTTTTAAAAATCAGTGCTCGTTTGGGTCCTAGCAGTTCTGGCGTCTCCGATGTAAGGAACTCATTTAAATCCCGGGAGCGGCTGCTGGCTCCATCAGGCCAACCCCGGAGGAGCTCTAGGGAAACATCTGGGGTGCGCGCCCGACCGGGACCAGCCTGCCGACGCCCCCAGAGCAGACCTGGCACCGGAGCGGACGCGGCATGCCTGGGGCTTCTGGCCCTTGGAAGCATAACCCTCTTAGGACACGTTGAAGAGACTCTTACTCCAGAAGCAATATTTACTAATTATAGAAGGTGTTTCACACGTGCAACATTTCTGTTCAATCCTTTGGTCAAAAGAAGGCACCCCCTTGCCCTGGCCCCGTGGCCCAGCTGGCTGCAGCGGCGACCCACACCAAAGGTGTCAGGTTGGATCCTGGTCCAGGCGCACACGGGACGCAACCAATCGGTGTTTCTCTCTCCCCCTTCCTCCTTCTCTAAAAGCAATGGGGGCCCTGGCTGGTGTAGCTCAGGGGATTGAGCACAGGCTGTGAACCAAAGGGTGGCAGGTTCGATCCCCAGTCAGGGCACATGGCTGGGTTGTGGGCCAGGTCTCCAGTGGGGGCCACATGAGAGGCAACCACACACTGATGTTTCTCTCCCTCTCTTTCTCCCTCCCTTCCCCTCTCTAAACATAAATAAAAAGTAAAATATTTAAAAAAAAATAAAAGCAATGGGGGGAAAATGGCCTCTGGGTCTCTTCTCTTCTTATAAAGATTCTGGTCATAAGGCAATAGGGCCACCCCGGGACCTCAGCAGGTTACAGGTCACATATGGAAAGTCTCTATCTCCAAATAGGGTCACGGCCACAGGTCCTGGGGGTAGGACCACGAGACCCCTTTGGGGGACACTCAAGTCCAAGTGTAACATATAGTATAGAAGATTGACCACACCTGGATGAGAACTATTGGGGCGTTTTTTCAAGGAGGGAGGTTAAAATTACGACTGAATGCAGAGTCTGTTACGGAGCAATAAAAGACTAGATTCTTACTCTGTCTTCCTCCAGCACAGAATATGTAGGACATTCAGGTCAGGTTGTCTTGCTCCCCAAAGTTTAATGATGGCTGGTCACTTGCATTCCGTCTGGCATTAAATGCAATCTGTTGGATCCATAGTTACCGACTAATTTCATGTTACTGGTGTGCGCACACTTTGCAATAATAAACATAAAGTTTTTTCAAAGATATGAATGGTTTGATGCCTAAATCTTCGACCGTGCCCTGGCCGGTGTGGCTCAGTTGGTTGGTGCATCAACCCGTATACTGAAAGGTCACAGGTTGGATTCCCCGTCAGGGCACATACCTAGGTTGCAGGTTCAATCCCCTGCTTGGGGCACATATGGGAGGCAACCAATTGATGTTTCTCATATCAATGTCTGCCTGTCTCTCTCCTTCCCTCTCTCTCTCTCTCTCTCCACCCCTCCCCTTCTCCTCTCTAAAAGCAATGAAAAAATGCTCTTGGGTGAGGGAAAAAACCTAATTGTGCCACGATTGCCTTATTAGAATGCCATTCGGAAGGCACGATGTTTTCTCAGAAAGATTGTTAAACCAGTCATAATCAAAAGTCATTTTTCAAAATGCTGACCACATTACATTCACCAGTAAAGGACAAAGAAGAAATATTTTTAACATCTAATCTGGAAATCATACAAGCTCTTTCATTTTGAGGCGCAGTGGAGCAAAATCAAGCACCTTTCTTTTAAACTGCTCATGATTCCTCCCAGAAGCTGAAGGAAGCACTGGGGGGGGGGGGGGGTGTGCCAACCCTGACCCTCAGGAATCCATTGGGGCTGGACCAGCTCAGCCCTAATGACGCGTCCCAGCATCTCAGGGACGGCATTCCGTGTTATGACAGAGAGAGAGAGAACACAAGGGAAGTGCTGTTTCTTGTGCGTGATCTATTAAGGAAATAATGGCCAAATCACTTTCCATGAAGAGGAAACGTGAATTAAGTTTTCTTCCGTTCCACGTAATCTAGAAAAATGGTCATCTCCTTCATGTCCGCTCGGACTGATGTGGGGGACCAGGGAGGCCTGTGGGGTGCCCCGGGGACCGTGGGGCTACCAGACCGAAGGAGCTCAGCCCAGCTCCCCGCAGGCCGAGGCTGCTCACCGGGACTCAGTCGGCTGCGACGTGGGGAGGGGAGGAACGTTTGTGTTGCAGACTGCCGCACAGCCAAGGTCAGGGTTATTGTTTCAGGCTGCTCCGGCTTCTAGCTGCTGACACACGGCGATGCGTTCCGAGCCAGACACTACTGGAGCCTCATGCACTCACTCGAATGCCACTACTCAGACCGACACACTGCACCCAACCCGCGTCATCTGCCCTGCGAGGTGAGGCCCGCGGGACCAGTTAGTTTAGGAGGCTGTCTGGAGTGCAAAAGGAAGCCTCGCTGAGGACAGACACTGGCCGGGGGTCCTGCCCCGCATCTTCCCCCCGGGACACAGGGTGGTCCCCCTGAGGGGACAGGCGCCTCAGGAAGGCAGCGTGGGCCTGCCACGTGTCCACGGCCACGGAACCGGAAAGGAGGAGAGAAGTTCCAGAGAACCGCTGAGCGTGGGGAACCGCCACAGCCGAGTGAGGGCCTGGTACCATGGACAGTGCCCACCGTTCCCGGTTCCCTGAATTTCTCACCCACCTTTCTCACCCACCGGCAACAGGGTGGATTCACACCGAAGTGTGGTCACAGCGGGAAGCAGCTGTGTGGTCTACGCCCACCAGCTTCAGGCCCGCAAGAGAAGAGGACGCTGGTGAGGCTGGTGCCCCTTCTGAAGGTGGACGGAAACGAGTTCTATGGAAGACGAGCAACACGACAGCGCACCTGAATTTGCACGGTGCCCGCGGGCGAGGGGCCGGGCAGACTTGCACTGCGCTCTTAGAGCGCGGCAGGGATCCCTCCGCGACCTCCGGGCGCACCCGCCGCTGGACCTCGGCTGGGCTCTGACCCCGCCCCCCCAGCGCGAGCTCCCTGCGGCTCGTGGGCGTCCCCGTAACAAACTGGGGAACCGCGCTGGGCCGGAGGGTGGCCGTAACGCCTGTGCCCTTCCTCCCGCTTTGAGGAGAGCCCGTGGTCAGTGGATATAAAATGACTCAGCCTGATTACAAAGTGTTTTAATCGGGACGTCGTGTGTGTGTGGCCCCACAGGGCGTGTTCGAAAATTAGCGTGAAAACCTCTCTCACAAGGTCACAGAATGGCCAGGCGTGGGGAGCCGACTTTTAACCTCGGATGTACTCGCAGACTTCCCTGGGAAGGCGTGAAGATGAACGGGTTTAAAAGGCGCCCACAAGGCCCGGCTCTGCGGAGCATCAGCCCACTCACTGGGCTGCACACGGGACAGTCACCACGGCCCCACGCCCAGTGTCCACGCCAAACCCACGCAGGCGAAGGTCCCCCCACGGCGCTGCGGTGACCTCAGACCACGACTGCAACACAGAAGACCGATTCTTGTTTTGTGGACAAACAGGATAAAACACGCGAGTAAGGGGTGGACGGAATAGAGAAAATCCGTATTTCCTTTCATCGCATCTGATAAGAGTCGCAACTCAGCCCTGAATGTCAAAAGGCGTGGCGTCTCGCCCTGACAGGGCTCCGCGGGTGGGGAAGGCATGCCGTCACCCGTGCTTGTGCGTGTGGCGAGGGGGGAGACCCTGGCCCTGGCAATGAAATCACCCAGCGGGTCCCTTGACGTGACAGATGCCCTACTGTCCTGGCTTTCCCATCCATCACCTTGGGGAGAAAATGAAGAAAACAGGGTTAAATTACCCAGAAAGAATGGATGGAGACAAACACCACAGTGAGTCAGTAACTAACACTCAGGACACAAATAGACGCGCTCTCCTGGCACGTTTTCTCAGCTGTGGGTGTGTGAAGCTTCACGAGGAGAACAGATGTCCATGCTATTAAGTGGCTGGAGTAACCAGAAAACAGAAAATCTCCCCTCGTTTTTCCCGGGTGACATGCAGCTGTCGCTGTCATTGAAGAATGGATGTGAGGTCTGCTGATGGCTCTGAGCGGAAAAGCAATAATGCTTGACAACTACGCCCCCAGCCCTGTGATGTTCAAGTGTCAGATTCTGCGGTGTACAATCAAACTGAGGAGCACACATCGTCACAAAATAGATCAAAGACCTAAACATAGAACTGAAAAGTACAAAACCCTTAGGAGAAAACACGGGAAAGCCTTATAACCTCAGATTTGTCAGTGACTTCTTGGATATGACAGCAAACGAGCAGCAGCAAAAAGTAAACAAATGGGACTTCATCAAAATGCAGGACTGCGGCGTCTCAGACCCGGGCCGCGGTCAGCGCACAGAAGGAAGTATTTGCAGGCCCTGTACGAGATGAGAGGTGAATATCGGAGTGGAGAGAGAATTCGTACAGCTCGGAAACAACCGAAGTAACCCAGTTAAAGTGACTCTGCGTGAATCGGTCCGCAGACTCGAGCGTTCCGGTGGAGGGAGGAGACCCGGGAGAGCCGGCACAGCGCTGCAGGACCAGAACGAAGCTGCGGAGGGCGCTGGCCGACGTCAGGGCGGCGAGCCCGGGAAAGGGCGAGCAGACAGATCGCTGCAGCGGAGCAGAGCCCAGGGCGGACCACCCCCCCACACACACACACAGCCGATCGACCTTGACCAGGGAGGGGCCCGTCGACACACCGGAGCAAAGGTGGTCTCCTCGACATGTGGTGCTGGGACAGCTGGACATCTCAGAAGAGAGCAGGGCAGAAGCCTGGGTAACCTTGACACGGTGACAATTGTTTGAATATGACACCAAAGACACCATCCAGAGAGAAACGATGAATACGCTAGACTTCGTTAAACATAAGTTTTCTGGGTTCTGCGAAAGACACTGTCAAGAGGACTAGAAGACAATCCACAGACTGGGCGACAATGTTTGCAAAAGACACATATCTGGTAAGGAACTGCTACCCAAAATCCACAAAGACCAAAACTCAAAAATAAAAAATGAAAATCACTTAAAAGTAGGCAAAAGGCCTGAACGGAGACACCACCAAAGAAGATACACAGGTGGCAGGTCAGTGCTCGAAAAGCTGACCAGCACTGTGCGTCACAGGGAAATACTGACTGAAATAGCCCGGAGACGCCTGCACGCACCTGTCAGAACGGCCAAAATCCAGACACTGACAGCACCTGGTGCTGACGAGGACATGGAGCATCAGGGACTGTCCCTCCTTGCTGTGGGGAACGCGGCACCCTGCAGCCCCTGGAGACAGCTGGGCGGGCTCCTCCAACACCACGCACACTCTCGTCCTACGACCCAGCCGCGGAGCACCTGGGCATTTACCCGAAGGAGATGCACACCGAGGTCCACAGCAGTTTTGTGCACGATCGCCGAGACTTGGAGGCAGCCGGGGGGCCCTTGGTGGGGGTGGACGAGCACACTGCATCTGTCCAGACTGGGGGAGGATTATGAAGCAACTGAAAGAAACGGGTCATCGAGTCACAGAGAGACGCTTGTGACTTAGTGGGGAGGCTGGTCTGCGATGGCTGCGTGCTGCGGGGTGCAGACTCTGTGACACTCCGGACCAGGCGGAACTAGGACACAGTGAAGATGAGGGGTTCCAGGGGACGGTGGGGGTTGAGGGGAGGACGGTCAGCGTGCAGAGGACTGTGGGCCGTGGCAGGGCTCGGTCTGGCCCTACAGCGGTGGACCACATCCCCGTGCATTTGTCCAGCAGCCCCGAGAGGGAGCCCTCGTGCAGACCGCGCACCTGGGAGACCAGGACGCGGCGGTGAGGGTCCATGGCGTGTGGCCAGTGCACCCCTCCGCCGGGCGCGCCTGACGATGGGGGAGGCCGGGCGTGCGCGGGGCCGGGGCATCTGGGAACCGTCTGCACTCTCTGCCCCGTTTCGCCGTGATCCCAACACTGCTCTGGAAAACAAGGTCTGCCCAGAAGGGGGAAATCTGCTGGTCTCGCAGCTGGCGCTGCGCTGGCCTCGCCACCAGTGCAGAAAAGGAGCGTCTTCGTACCGAGTCTCCCTGTGCACGGACGTGGCGCCTCCCGTCTCTCAGCACAGCTGCGTGGTTCTCAGGACACGACCCTGCCCCACTGCGTCAGATTTACCCCTCGGCGCTACAGCTGGGGATGCTCTGCACGCGGTTCTAACTTCAGTTTCCGGCGCTCACGGCTACTGTACCGCAGCGCAGTCGGAGCAGGCTGCTTGAGTCTCCTCACGGGACGGGACGGCAGTGCTGGTTGCTGGCTGGGGTGCCGAGCCTGTGCCCGACCCCAGTGGCCCCCCGGTCCCACCGGCCCTCCCCTTCCTCCCAAACCTCCAGTGAAGGCCCCTGACGAGGACAGCTGTGGGTGTGTGGCCCCTGGGCCCCTCCCGCAGACTCTAAGCTGATGCAGGAGCTGCCCTGCAGCTGTTTTCGCTCCGCCCACCTCCACGGGCTACCCCTCCCCCCGTGCACACCACAGGTGGGGCCCACAACGTTCAGCACCCCTCCACGGGGCACGGGGCGCTGTCCTTCTAGGACAAGGTTCACCTGGTTGCCTGCTCTCCGATGGGCTCAGGGCAAGTCACCACCTTGTGGGTCAGCTGGCTTTGGCCATTACAACGGCCTCCGGGTTTTCTGCAGCCGAAGCAGAAGCAGAACGCCGAAGGTTTTTGTTGTTTGCTTGCTTGCTTTTTCCCAATAATCTAGCCAATATGTCTCCTTCAGAATTAAACAGATCTTCCCTGTGAGACATGACAATCAAGAAGCAGAATGTGTGCTAATTCCCAGGTCGCTGAAGGGCGTGCCCCCTCCGGCTCTCGGGCACACGAGCGTGACGCTGACTCTGCGTGTGGCAGGCTCCTGGGCAGAGTCTGGTCGCCAGGGGCGCGGGCTGAGCACCCTGCTGAGAGAGCCTGGTGGGAGGGCCCTGGCTGGGTGGCTCAGTGGGTTGGAGAGTCATCCTGGGCACCAAAGGCTGCGGGTTCGATCGCTGGCTGGGGCAAGCCTGAGCGGCAGCTGATCGATGTTTCTCTCTCCCTGTTGTGCTCTTTAAAACCCACGCGCACGTCCTTGAGTGAGGGTTTGTTTTAAAAGCCTCATACGAGGAAGTCAGCAGCTAACACTGCTTGTTAAAATTAACAGCTAGAAATCAATGCCCTGTCCAACAGACAATGCCTGTCTGGTCTCGTGACGAGACCAGAGCCCCTGGCCCCACAGGTGGCACCGCTGTGACGGGTGGAACGGCAGCACCCAGAGGTGACCACGTGCTGTGACTGCGTCACCTTCGTGGCAAAGGGGACGTCGAGGGAGTGTTTCCATTGCAGACTTTGAGATGGGAGACGGCCCTGGATTCCACGGATGAGCTTGATGTCATCGACAAGGGACGTCACAGGGAGGAGAAGGGGGGGCCATGTCGTGGAGGCAGGGGTCTGAGCAGGCCAAGAGCTCAGGCACCCCTAGAACCCGGGAAAAGCAAGCACACGAACTCGGAAGGGGACACAGCCCGGCCGCACCGAGACGTTCTGACCTCTGCCCTCAGAACTGCGAGGCGATACAGCCCCGAGGTCTGCGGCCACCGGGGGCAGCAGCGATCAGACGCCAACACGGCACCTGCGGGGGTCGCCTGACAGCCCGGCCAGCGTCCCGCCCGTCTCCTTGCTCGCTTGGTCATTCCGTGCGCAGAGTGACTGTGCCGGGTCCTGTGAGCGCATCACCGTGTCCCTTGCGCTGCCGCCATGGCTTCCCGGCTCAACGGACACCCTGGCGCCAGGGACAGGTGTCATGCATCGCCGCGTGCTCTAAGCTGCTCTTCCGGGACAGGCGCTGAAGAGGTGTGTGTGGGTGAACGTTCGGTAGCCAGTGGACGAGGAAGGGGGAAAAAGACAGAGAGGGGAGGGCGGGGAGGGGAGGGGGGCTTCCACCACATCCACGAGCTCAGTCACTTTTTATGCCACATTATTTTCTAGATGCAAAACTAAGTCGACCGACTTCTCGTCTCCCGACAGGGGCTTCTGAGCACCATGGGTCCCACTGTGAGGACAAAGGCCGCCCCAGTGGCGTCACAGGGGCCCTGCGGGCGGGGGCAGCTGCAGGGAGAGGGGACAGGAAGAGCCTCTGGCAGTGAGGAGACACCCCAAGGCAGACCACCCCCACCAGAGCTTCCGAGAAGACCAGAGACCAAGGGCGGGCCTGCCTGCTCATCTCTGCTCTCTGAACTGCAAGTGACAATGCAGTGAAAATAGTAACGATTAAAGAAGAACTAGCATCTACCTCCTGGTAGGTAATGAGCTGAAACACTGAATAAAATTAGTGTTACCACCTACACAGCAAAATTTGCGACCCAGCAATACACAGAGATACAAGATATATGATGTATATGTATGTATATATGCACATATGTATATATATATGTATGTATACGTATACAGAGAGAGAGAGATTTATTTGGGATCGGGCCAGTGTCCTCGCCCCGGCTCACCGCTTCCCTTCCAGAGGTCTGCTCCAGCACCGAGGGCCACGCCCTTGTTCTGAGGGCTCCTGGCCGCTGGGACTCAACGTGTGATCTGAGTGTCGCCCTGGGAAGGGAGTGGCTAAGACCTCTGGGGCTCCCGGGCCTGGCCTCGAGGACTGGGCTCTGCAATTGTGCCCACAGTCCCAGGGGCAGGACGGCCCCTCCTCCCTTCCCCCAGGCTGACATGGCCGAGTAGCCTGGGGACCCTCTGGGGCTCCGGCGAGGCCAGAAGACCGGTCCGGGCAAGCGGTGGCCTGGGAGTCCATTTCCAAATGTGCCATGAACAGCCGACAGGGACGCGTCCCATCAGCAGCACCGGAGACACGGCACAGCATGGTCCGACGCCCACAGTGACCGCACGGCTCCTTATAAATACGCCCCCAGATGCTGTCTGAGCCTTGGCCTCACTCACCACCTGGTTGGAAAAGCAAGCTGCAAGCCCCGCCCACCCCCACCGTCTGCGACCCCACACCTCTTGCCAAGACCCCCCACAGCCTCCTTCCCCGTCTCCTCAACCTCACTCTGTCCCCAAACGCCATCCTCTGAACACCCCACCAGCGTGGCAGCGCTCAAGGACACCAGTGGGCTCCCACCCCCTTCCTGTCTACGCCGCCCAGAAACCCAGAGTGAACCCCAAGGCTCGGCTGGTCCCCACTTCCCTACGCCAGGCCCCGTCTGCACCGCGAAGGACTCCCCCGGCTCTGCAGGCAGTGGCCGCGGTGTCGCTGCGGCTCTCAAGCTGGGTCCTGCCTGGCCGCCACACTGACCCCTGCGTGCTGGCCCGGCTCCCCCCAGACTTCGCCGGTCAGTCCCTTCTCATCAGTCATGTCCCCTGACACCTGCCAGCTGGCAGAGGAAGCCACTCCACTGGAGAGACCCCGCCACGTCACACTCAGGTCCCCACTCTCGCTCTCCACCATGTGCCACGGCCCTGATCAGGGAGTGGACATGGACACACGGGGTCCCTGTGGCAGGGACTCTGTCCGTCTCAGCTGTCCTCATCCCTGAACCACCAGTGCCCGACACGGGGCCGGACGCCAGGCGACCGCTCAGCTGACATTTGCGGAAAGAACTAAGGCGGAGGAGGGAGGCCGAGGGAGGAAGGTGGAGGGGAGGGGCCCCTGGTGGAGCCACATGCCCACGGCAACTCACCACGCCCGCCTGGGGATGCACACGAGACCTCGTCATTTCACCGAGGACACGCCTTTTGTCCTGCAGTTTTGGAAACAGGAGCTTGTGTGTCTGAGTTCTCGGACCGCGATTTCTGGAGTGACAGGTGTGTCTCACTCGTGTTTCTGTAATGCGTGAAGGACACTCAGTAAATGTTCCTGAACGATTTCTTCAAAGACACGGGGCCTTCCCTTGGCTCCTCTGTGAGTCACGTGCCGTTTGCTCTGCGGGACGGCAGGTGAGCACGTGGACTTAGGGCCTGAGCGGCCCTCGGCCCCCAGGACTGCTCCCTCGGAGAAGCGGGGGGGAGCCGCAGCCCATAGCCCACGTGCGGAGGGCCAGGAGGGAGCCGCGGCCCAGGCACGACGGCCTCACTCAGCGCGCACTTGGCACTGTGGGTGTTTGCTACAACATCTCGGAAAGAATGTGTTTTGATGATTCCCTCGAGATTGTCATGACTCACACAAATTACAAAGTCTATGTCTCCACACCCAGCTCCCAGCTGCATCTGTGGTACGAGAAGATGATTTTATTTCACTCTTATTGCTTCAAAATATCTGAGGGCAAAATAGTAAACTCCACGGTTTTCTCCCGGGGCCCCTGGCACCTTCCCACACCCTGATGGCATCACGACAGAGGAAAATCCACTTACAAGACATGTGCAGAGCCTCTCTCCCCACAATTATTCAAATGACCCACTTGAGGTTAATAAAAATCTCGGATTTTACAAAAGGAACTTTTATAATTCATGTGAGTCGATAATATATTCCGCCCACAGCCGAGAGAGGAGAAAGAAAAAGCCGGGGGAAGGTAATTTTCAAAAGCATCTCCAGCGAAAGCTCCTCTGGAATTTTTTGTGCCCGTGAGAAAGAAGCAGCTTTGCGTTTTCCCTGATACAGAGAAAGAACAGCCAGTCTGAGGGGGGGGCCCGAGTGGCGGCACAAGGGGGCCGCTGAGCTGCACTCCGCCCCTGGAAATGCAGGGCAGGGCCACGGCCACGCTGCTTCTGGGGTCCCCGGTGTGGGCACAGAGGAGGGGCCGGGCGCGGGGGCACCCCAGGGCGGGCCAGGCCGGCCGTCCGGGGCACGGCGGTCCTCGTCACGCTGCTGTGCCCCCAGGTGACAGCACCAGCCACCGCACTGGACCCCGGCCCTGATCCCATCAGCCGGGGCCGCCTCCCAGCGCCAGGCCCATTCGGGAGGGTCGGGGAGAGATGTCAGAATTCGAGAGGCACCAGATTTTCAGGGGGACAGGAAACACCCCAGGACTCGCAGGACGTGACGGGAAACCATGCGAATGTTGTGACTCGCTTCTCTGGACCTGGTCTCTGGTTCTGACCAGACAAAAACGGGGTCGTTTTTAATGAACATACACCTGACTTCTGTGACATTAGAAACTCACCTGCACGTCACCTGAGTCTGAACTCCAGAGACTTAAGGTCCCACACAGGACAGTGACAGGTGATAGCACCTGCATGAGAGGGACCCAGAGGGACCGCACACTCGTCCTGGGGTTCCTCCTCCCTGAAACCACGCCGTCCCCCCAAGGTGGATGAGCTGATGAAACCTCGCGGGGTGTGGAGGCCCGGGGCCTCCCGGACTTGCTGGTCGACCCCTGCAGTCCACACTGGACTTGAACTCTCCCAGGCGCCCTGGCTCCCTGCACCAGTGCCGCTCTGTGGCCTACAGCCTGCGGGGACGAGGCCGGATGAGGGACCCCAGCAGCTCACAGAGCAGGCGCCTCGGCCGCTCAAGGGTGGACGCTGCCTCCAGACCCTGTCCTTGGCCGTGGTCAGTCCCCACCCCGAGCCCCTTGCCACCACCCCTAAAGACATTGCTGAGAAGACGCTCCCCGCGGGCATTGCCAGGCGCTTTCCTGGTTTCCGGAATATAGAGGGTGCCCACGTGTCCTGTGATTGCGGAATGCGCGCCCTCCCTCCCGGGAACCTGTGACGCAGCTCCGCTGGCGGCCGGCAGCGGTGGGACGGGCTGCACAGACACCCCGTCACCGCCTCCTGCTGCCCGTCCACTTTCCACCTCCCTCCAGGCCTTTCGCAGCTGACACCGGGCCAGGACACGAGACGCACGTGGACTCGGGCCGCACTGAACGTTCACACGTGCGCTACCCCGAACGTGCCCTACCCTTAACTACAGAGGACACGCAGGAGAAGGAGAGTCCGCCGACCCGCAGAGACGCCGCGTCTGCGCAACGGTCCCCAGCTGGGGCGCTGCTGCAGGGCCTCCCCGCTCCTGCAAGACACGCCCACTCACCTCTCACCCTTCGGGGTGGCCTGAGGTCTGCCCACAGCTCTCAATCAGTGTTACCGACTGAGTGAAGGAACGAACAGACTGGCGTGGGTTTTTTGTCATCTGACACTTCAGAAGGTGTGAAGCGTTTTGCGCTCAGCTGGTTGACATCTACCCTCTGTTCCCTGAGCCACAAATCCTCCGGCCAGGGAAGAGCAAGCGCCCTGAAGGCCAAGGAGACCGGCAGGGGGAGCTGGCCCGGTGGAAACAAGGCTTCCACCCTCGCTCACAAACCCCCAACTTCCGCTTTCCCGGCGCTCCGCCCACGGACGCTCCGCCCACGGACGCCCCGCCCACAGACGCAGCAGAGGCCCTGCGTCCAGCGGAACGCCCCTGGTACTGGTCTGGAACTCTCTTCCTTCCTTTACTCAGAGCCGAGGGGACCGGACTGTCTGTCACCCAGACACGGTGACATCAGGAACTAGGAGCGACTCCCTCTAGACACTTTCCATTTTCAACAACACCTTCGAAGGGGTGGGTGGATTTTGCTGCATTCCTGCAACAAATGAGCATCTACATTCCCATCAGAAATGTTAAGCATGAGGCCTGGCTGGTGTGGCTTACTTGGAAGGAGTGACACCGCATAGACCAATGGTTCGATTGTCACAGGTTCGATTCCCGGTCAGGACACCCGCCTGGGTTGCGGGTTGCAGGGCGTGCAAGAGGCACCAATCAGTGTTTTCTCTTGAGCACTGATGTTTCTCTCTCCTTTCCCCTCTCTCTGAGAACCAATGAGCGTGTCCTTGGGTGAGAATTTTTTTTAATGTTAAGGTTAAGAGCAGGCGGTCTGAGGAAGTGCAGGCTGTTATGGGTGAAGAGATTCTTGCCCGTGCAGGCCCCTGGGGGCACACCATCACACAGTCGTGCTGCCGACCCGATCGGAGGACCCCCGACATGGCCAGCCCACACGTCTGCCTGGGCTGAGAGCCGCACGGCCTGCCTCCTGAGGCTAATTGCTAAATTACCCCATTAATCTGCCTGCAAGAAACACACCAAAGGTTTCCTGAAACCAAAGTCCCCACGAATGCCGAGCAAAGTGTTACTGCATGTGACAGGCTGTGCTCGGCCCCTCGGTGACCCTGGGCAGCGGACCCCCTTAGTCACTCACCCTGCTCCTGGGCAGGCACAGAGTGGAAAATGTGGTTTTTCAGGACAGTCACAAGCTCAGATGCCTGGTCACCCTTTCACTTCTGTGGAATCAGCACGAGCAGGGCTCCCCTCCGCTCCCAGGGGTGCGAGGGGCCGCCCGAGGTTCCGTTCAAGAACGCAGGAAGGCCACTGCGAGCTCGGAACCGAGCCAGCCCCTCCACGCGCCCGGCCAAGGACGAGGCGGCTTTGGGCCATTCTGCTTTATTTAGCCGACCGCTGATGCCATGTGATCACAAGATCCGGCGGCCCGGAGCTGACAACGGGCACTGCTGTGCACGCGCTTAGTCAGAAGCCAAGGGCCAGCTCCAGCCCCCACAGAGCAGGTTCTGCAAGCCGGCTCTGCGCATCGACCCACCGCTCCCGGCCCACGCCAACTGCCGGCTGTTTGTAAAAGCCAACAGGCTCGCAAATCCTACAACTTTGTGGTTCCAAGTGGTGCCCGGCTGCACGACCCACATGGCTGTCTTCACAACCCCCCAGCCCGCTTTCCGAAGTCCCAGCCGCCTTCGAGAGAGTTTCGTACAAGTGGCAGGAGCCTGGCCTCTGAGGGAGGGCCCTTCGCTGGCGCTTCCCCGGGTGGGTTCAGCCCTTCCACGCCAGTGCTCCTGCAGAAAGCGCTGTGAGCACGCCTGCCCTGTGACACAGTCCGGTCCCCTCCCTCCGTGATGTCCCAACTGCTCCCACGCGGCGTGAACTCGGAGAGGCAGCGCCAGCTGCTGCTCTCTCTCTTTTCCATGCCTGTCCACATCGGATGTCACCACCCCTGCAACACCCAGCTCCTCCTTCTGCTCACGGTCCCCACCCTGTCTCCAGGCGGCCCTAGCCTACCCTTCTCCAGACGGGCTAAGGGGCTCCTTCCCTGACTCCCAGGAGGTGGGTGATTTACCCCACCTGTGCCCTGCAGAGTCTGCACACCTGTCTTTATTGAGAATAACACGCCGCTTCCCCCTTAGAAAGCCCGTGTGTGCCAGAGTGACCACTCAGGGGCTATCAACCTCAAACATCCACTTCCCCTCCCCCGCCGCCCTCCCCAACCAAGCAGGTGTGATCAAACGTGTATAGTTACCCCGTGCGCGGTCTCCTCTGTGGTGGGCGCCGCGTCCAGGGTCTGGTCTTCCTCTGTGGCCTGAGAACAGAGAGGGACGTTAGAGTGAGCAGGTCAGTGTTCTTACAGATGGCACCTCACAGGTCGTCAACATGACGGGCTACCCAGACACCCCATGTGAGCGCAGCAGAGCAGGGGGACGGCTTCAAGGTCCCCTCCCTCCCACCCCAATTCACTGTCACCTACACGAAGCTCCCTGCCAGAGACGCGTCCTTCGTATGACAGGCAGCGAGGTTTTGTAACCACAATTACAAGTGACTAAGTCACCCAAGTGTGTGCCACTTACACCACAGCTGAGGGGAGAAGCCAGGGGATGCGGGTGGGGGCAGGGTTGCCGTGGGCCAGAGGACGGAGACAGAGAGGTGACGGCGAAGGGCATGACCCCCGCTGAGCTCCGAGAAGCAGGGAGTCTCAGAGCGCCAGGTCCTGGCTCCCTCAGGCAGACCGTCTGCAGGCCGAGGTCTCGCCCGGCAGCAGTGTCCCAGCCTGGGTCTGCTGGCTGCTTCGTGACCTCGGGCAGATGGCTGGCCCCGGGCCTCCGTTTCCCCACACAGGAAGTGAGGAGGCAACAGCACCCGAGGCCTGGGGACCTGGAGGGGACTCGGTGACGTAACCCCCACAGGGCAGCACTCTGCTCGGGGCCCTGCGGGGCACTCAGCAGCTGTCACTGTGTCTTGCTTCATCTTCTGGCCCAGGAGTCATAAGCTATCTGTCACGGTATGGGCTAGACAAGGAGACTTCCGGGACCACGTTAGTCCTTGGGGCTTAAAAACGGGCCTCTTCCTTTCTCTGATGCCCGGTGACGTCCCGGGGAGACAAACAGGGCTCCGTCCTCGGAAGGAACACCGGTCACATGGGCCATCAGACCCTGAGGGCTGGCTCAGCACCTGCCTCCCTCAGCACTTCTCCCCGCCCGCCCCTGCCTGGGGACCCCACTCGGGAGATGGGCGTTTAACTCAGCAAAGCGCGGCTCACGCAACTGCCTTGCCAGGCCGGAGTCCTCGGGGATTTTGCGGCGGTCCCAGTTTTAATTAGTATGCGTTTCTTTGTCAACACACCTCATTAGTGGGCCAAATGTGCCAAGCAGAGCAATTTATAAAACCACAAACCCTTCCGCAGACAGTCAGATGGCCTTCCCCGGTCCGGGGGCTGATGTTCATAAGGGACAATCAACAGTACTTTTTCGTACAGTGAGCCTCCCGCCCGACTTAGTCCAGGTCCCTCAGAAGACGGGCGAGAAAGCCAGCCCACGGGGAGCAGCTCAGGAAGACCGCACAGGGCCAGCGTCCACGGGCGGAGGCGGCCAGCCCCGGAGCAGCAGCGCCCCGGGCGCCGCGTGTGCGGGAACGCGCCCTCGTGAGCGCCGGCCCCCGCAGCCCTCCCGGTGGGAACGGTGGCCCTCGGGCAGGGTTTTATGGCATTTCATGGGGTCTCAGGAGGCCGAAGGCTCTGTGCCTAGCTCTGCCCCATTTCGTGACGCGTTTCACAGTCACACAACACAAAACACGGGCGGCACCGGGAAGTGAAACCAGGCTCTGAGTTCCGGAGCTGACGGGTACCACGTCTGTCGGATTTGGAAGGGTCCTCAGGTCCTGACGGGGTGCAGGATCTCTAGTCCAGGCTGCGGCTTCGGGGGGGAGAGAGCCCCGATTTGCGGGGGTCCGGGTGCGCGGGCGTGGGCCGCTCTGCCCGCAGACCCGCTCACTGCACGGGGCCTGCTCCCGGCCATCCGCAGGCGGCCTGGAGGCCCCTCGGGGGATCCGGGTTTCCTGGTTTGTGGCCTCACGTCCCCCGGCCGCTGAACCGGTCACCCGGTCCTCGGAGCAGGGTGGTGGGCAGCGCAGTCACCGGCAGCTCTGCTCTGACTCCCCTCCGGGTGGCGCTCCCCTCAGGGCCGCGGCGTGCTTTGAGAGTGAGTGTCCTCGTTGCAGGCCCACAGTCGGTCAGTTTGAGGAGCCCGTGAAGAGGCACACGCTGCTCCCCAGAGCCAGTGTCAGGGGCAGAAGTGTCCAGCGGAGTCCAAGGACAGAGGTTCAGAGCCTCCTTCTCGGCGCAGCCCCGCCCTCTTCGGCTCAGCCGAGGCCAGACCCTCCCTGCAGACGGGCCTGCTTCCCAGGGCCCCGACCCGGACACGCAGGGCTCGGTGGCCAGGAGGGCCTCCGCGAGCACCAGGACACGAGAAGAGGCCTTCCAGCCCATCATTAATTCCATTAAAATAAACCTGAGCTGGCAGCCCTCGTAAGTGACAGGCTCTTTCTAAGGCACTGGCTTCAAGGCCAAGGCTCGCACAGCCTCACGCAGGAGCAGAAGGACAGCGAGGGGGAGCCGGGAGCCCTGGCCCCCGCCTGCACCGTCTCTCAGGCGGCACTGCGGCAGCCGCTCCGGCCAAACCCAGCCCGGCGCCCCTGGCTCGGACCAGCCCCTGAGCGCACGGGCTCATCCATTCCGAACTTGCTCATCAGTGAGTTTGCTTGGCGTCCCAGGACGCGGAATATACAATATGGAGAGCATTCTCTTCTAAAACAGAATCTCTCATTCAGTTTACAACTGTGTCATGTGGCTGCAGAGTAGGTACTACAGAAATAAGCAACATTTAAAGAGGGAAGAACTGAATGCACGATGCTGGGTGTGGGGAGTCAGGCAAATGGTGAAGCCCGGACTTCCTGACGCTTGGGTCACTTGTGGAAACGGTCTGTTCTTGAGCACAGTCGGAGTTGCCGCCAGCAAGCCCGCGTCTGTCTAATGACTCAGGAGGTGTCGGCGCTGTGGGGGAGCCTTGTCTTCCAGGAAAAGTGCGTGTTGGCCATCTGTAATCCAGACCACACACCGAATTCCGGGGAACAGCGCGCCATGTCCCCGGGGGGAGCACACAGCCGCACCACG
>CM052541.1:189295212-189365519 GCA_028533065.1 Trachops cirrhosus
GGGACTGACCTCATGGCCCTTTCCACCCATCCGGTTCTCCCCCACCCTGTCTTCCCTCGCCGGGGGCGGGCTGTGGGCGGCCTGCTCTGTCTCCCAGAAGTCTGTGAATGCGCCCCCAGTGCGGCCAGAAGCTCCAGGTGGCTGTAGCTGCGCTGTGCACGGCGTGAACGCTGAACGTACCTGTTGAGAATCCAGCAGGTGTGGTCAAGTCATCAGTCTGCGTGTGTTATCAGGAAGGCGAGGTTACAAAGGCTGACCTTCGCCGAGTTTAGCAAACCCCTTCGGCCCTGACCAATAAAGCCGACTTGATTGCCTGGGTTTCACCTGGGGAGAGGAGCCTCAACGATCTCCTTCCACAAGCCCAGGTTCCTCTTTTGCTCATGCAGGTAATCTGTAGCAGGCTCCTCTTTGGAGCAATTAGACACCACAGCCAATGAGAACCCAAAATACAAAGACGGGCAGCCACGCGGGTCTGGCTGTGGGTAGGTGAGGGGAGTCGTGTCTTCCCAGGATTCGTCCGCATTCTCACCCACGGGGCCTGTCTGTGAACGTGGCCTTGTTTGGAAATAGGGCCTTCGAAGAGCCATCGGTGAAGATGAGGTCCTTGAGTGGGCCCTACTCCAGTGCGACCGGGTTGAAGAGGAAAGAGAGGGAGATGTGAATGCACAGACAGACAGACAGATGGGGGAGGGCCGCAGGGCTGGGAGGCAGAGACTGCAGTGACCGTCCGGAGGCGGAGCACTTCCCGCCAGAAGCTACAGGGGAGGAGGCTGTCTCCTCCGGGCAGGCCCACCCACGCCGGGCCCAGGCTCCCCGCCTCCACAGCTGGAAGGCCCGTTTGTGGTCAGTTGTTGGGTGGCCCCAGGAGCCCTCGAAAAGCCTCAGAACATCAGCCTGCCTGGGAGCAAAATCAGGATTTTCTCAGATAGAAACTCAGGGCTTGTGAATACCTCTATGCTGTTCAAATCAGTTACACCAACACATTAGCTACAATAATTACAAATTGTGAAACAGGAAACTTCGTTCCTGAGAGCTTCACGCTCACCCAGTTCACAGCCACCCCTGGCCCTCGGTGGCCTGCGGCCGACCGGTCAGCAGTAGCACCTGAAACAGCAGGCGGACGGAGGCTGCTCACAGGGTGCGGACTGTTCGAGGCTCCGAGCGGCGAGGTGAACCGGGCGCCGCCCCGCTGCGGCCCGCCCAGGACGGGCGCGCACCTGCCCGGCGTCCGCACACCATGTGCACGGGGCAGGAGATGCTCTGCACACGTTCACGTCACTGTCACTCCAGCGTGTCGCTGCCACTGTCCTATTGCCTTGTCGGTTACTGTCAGTCTCCGACGTGCCTGATTTACGACTTAGCCTTCATCGTGGGTGTGTCTGTGTAGGAGAAGCAGTGCCCAGGGTGGGCGAATGTAGGTTCACAGTTGTGAGTGTGCAAAACAGCCTATTCTTGTATTATGATTTATTATTGTATTGTTTTCTGTATGAACAACTGTAAGTCCACTTTTGCCTCACCCTGTGTAGATTTTGTTACTATCCACGGTTTTAGGTGTCTGCTGGGGGACTTAGAATGTAACCCCTAGGGACAAGGGGGTCACTCACTATTGTAATAGGCTTTTTTTGAAAGATAGGATTATTTTGAAAATACGGCTGTTCAGCCCTGGCTGGTGTGGCTCAGTGGATTGAATGCTGGCCTGCAAACCAAAGCATTGCTAGTTCAATTCCCAGTCAGGGCACATGCCTGGGTTTCAGCCCAGATCCCCAGTAGGGGGCATGAGAGGGGCAACCACATATTGATGTTTCTCTCCCTCTCTTTCTCCCTCCCTTCCCCTCTAAAAATGAATAAATAACATCTTTTTTAAAAAAAGAAAATATGGTTGTTCTAAGGATTAAATAAATCAATATTTTTAAGTGCTTAGCACAATACCTAGCAAATAGTGAATTCTATTTTAATTTTTTTAAATGAATAAGGTATCAGTATACCTTAGGCAAACAGATGGGTCATATTTTAACCCACACAGCTAAAAACATTACAAAAAGGCAGAGGCCAGGGAGAAACGAGGGTAAAGGGTGGTTTCGATGGAGCCTGGGACATTCACGCCCGGGACTGGTAGGTGTCCTCACTTCACAGACGATGTCCCAGGACACAGGCAGTGGGGGGAGGGGCGTGCACGCAGCAGCCCACCCAAGCCTGGGCTCTCTCATCGTCTGCAAGAAAAGCCACACTAGCCCGCATCAAAGGCAGGGCACTCTGAAGCCTGGGCCCAGAGTGTTTCTGAGGACTGACTGACCGGTGGCCTACGCTGCCTTCCCATAGAAAGGAAGGGAACCTGTGTAAACCAACCCCGGGTCCAGCTTGCGGGGCGGCACCCATGCCTGGGCGGGAAGCTGCCTGCACTTCCTAACACACCCAGGCCCCCGGAAGAGATGCAGGCGCCCTCAGAGCCCCTGCCAGCACCTGGGCCCCTGGAGGACACGCCTGCGCCCACACCAGGCCATGGGGGCAGATACTGGGGGGCAGGGAACTGTTTTGTCAGCCCTGAGGTGGGAGGTGGAGACGCCCCAGCTTGACGGCAGGCGCCCAGACCACCCGAGGGCAGCCCGCCCTCAGGGACCACAGCGAATTCGCCCCAGCCCCAGCCATCTGCCAGACGCCCAGGTGCCTGCCTTGTCTTCCAAAGGTGAGAGTAAACGCAGGAGGAAAAAGAGAAAACGTGGCTTTATTCCATGCACGACAAACTCCACTCTCAGACGGTGAAAGCAGAACGAACAGGTTGGATGGCGGCCGCTGCGACCACGAGGCCGCGCCGCGCTCTGCGATGGTCTCCTGCGCTTAGAACCCGCACACTTCCGGGCGAGGGCCTCAGCGCCCGCCCTCGGGGGGCGGGGGGTAGAAGACGGGGCCGTCCTCGCAGACCTCCAGGCCCCGCAGCGCCCCCGCCGGCCGCGCACGCGCCCTGCCGCCCCCGGGCTCCCGCGGCTCGCCGGGCTCCGTGCAGTTGCGCAGCTGCAGGTCCTTCGTGAAGCAGAGCTCGATCTGGCCGAGGACCTGCACCTCCTCATCCTGAAGCAAGATGAGAGTCGGGTTAGAATGCGGGTCCGGGGTCATCGCCCAGCTCCACGATCACCATGACTTTGAACTTAAACTTGAGGTGGCTCCTGGCCTGGGTTCCAGGCTCCGGGAACAAGCCCCTCCTCCAACAGTGACCTGGGCCAGGGCCCCGGTGCCGCTGGGACTCCAGGTCCCCACCCGCACTGCCGTCCCAGAAATTCACACAACTACAGGGCAGGCAGGTAACTGCACACACACGCGGTGCGCCGCAATGCCGGGGTGGGGGGTGGCTTCGTGGGCAAACTGGCAACCGCATCCCAACCCGGAGAGACTCACGTCTCCCTCAGCCGGCAAAACCGGTTACAGCTGGTCTATGACTTGGACAGAACCACCGAGACCATGGAGTAAACACTTCCAGCTCAGAAATGTTCAACCGCAGCATAGCCCCCTCTGGGGGGCCTTCTGGAGTGGGTGCACCCTGGGAAGGGGTGCGTCCTGAGAAAGCAGACCCTGTCTGCATGGAGCCAAAGAGCAAGGTGAGTTCAACAGACACACACACACAGCACCCACATAGTGTGTGCCATATTCACACACTGCACACACACGCCTGTACCACACGTGTGCGCGCGCACACAAGCAACTCCGCCTCTGGGAACTCCATGGTGGGCACAGAGCTGCCCGCAGAGGGGAACTTGTCCTCTCGGTAGAGGCAGGAAGGCCCACAGAACAGCACTCTGACCCACCTGCTCTGGTGGAAGGCACTGGACTTTCGGTACGACCCCGTACAAGCTGGCAAGGGCGTCTTTGATGTCTGAAATCTGAAATCAGGGAAGCGCGTTAGAAACGGAACTCGCACGGAGAAAGTCTAGCAGCTCTCTGGTCAGACGCTGGCCCACATCCTCGGGAACACAGCCGACGGCAGTGTCCTCGCTGAGCAGACGGGCAGGACGCGCAGGGAATGAGCCCCCCCCACTCCCCCACCAGGGGACAGGACGCGGCCTCCACCCACCGGACCTCGGCCACACACGCTCTGCTCTCTGCCCTGCTCCGCGGCTGCACCCGGAGCCTGGGGGGCGGGTGCAGAAGCAGATGGTGCCCTGACGGTCAGTGCGGCCGACACTAGCACGCCGGGCCCGCCGCCAGGTCACGTGCCGCCTCTGGAGCCTGACAAAGAGCCTGCAGCCCGGAGGAGCTCCAGAAAAGCTTGTGGTCCCTGCTGCCTTCGGTGTAACTGAAACTGAGTTCTGGGCAACACGCTGCACGCCCCCTCACCCGCTGGGGCGGGAGTCCAGACCGCTCCCGGCGCCCTTACTTCCTCGGGGCTCCCAAGAAGGGTGGTCGGGGGCAGCGATCATCCGTCCCCAGGGTCACTGTGCCCCCCTCCACACCCTCCGTGGGGGGAGGGAAAGACCCAGCTAGACTCCACAGAGCAAGACCCAAGGGCCTTGGACGTCACACTCTGTCCAGCCGTGGTGCCCGACCCACAGAACCATTACTGGTCACTTTTGACCTGGTTCACCCACACCTGTGACAGGACAGAACCACATCTGAGAGTCGGCCGTGCTTCTCTGATATGAGAGCCGCAGACTGACCCAGTAACGGGCCAGAGAGCGACCGCCGTGGGGCCTGCGGTCACGCCACCTCCCCGCTGGGCAGCTAATCGGGCGCCGCGGAGGGCAGGAGGGCGGCTGTGGGCCAGGGCGACTTTGCTTTCGTGTGTGCTGCCCTGCCTGTGAGGTCTGGTCACACTTAGGTCCCTAGTTTCATCATAAAGACGAAAACTCAGAGTGTCATCATGAAGACAGGGACAAATGCTGTTTCGTCCTCAAACAAAATGCGATGACACCGAGTGCTTCCCACACTGCCCAGTCTGCACCCAAACACACTTCCGGTCGTCGGTGTAAGCAGCCTTCCGCGCACACTTACGTCGCATGGGGAAACACAACTGAATGAAAGGTTTCTAGAAGTGCAGCAGTGACGTAGGAAGGGAGACTGTCTGGCCATGCTACAGCCGAGGGCACCCCCAGGTGGCCCTTCAACCTGCCAGGTGTCCCCAGGTCAGAGGGGACTCGTCTGACGAGAAGCTCAAGGCGGACTGACCTGGTAGTAATTGCCGGACGGCCGGATCCCCAACTTCTGGAGCATGCTGAAGTTTAAAGCAAAGAAGGCAAGTTAGCTGTAGAATGAAGGTCCGTTTCCTTTCTCGTTCTCTCCAAACATCACATTTCACAGTAGAAATTAAGATGCTCTCGAAGGTGAGTGCTTTCTCTCCCGCCAGCAAGGACAGCCAGCCAGTGGCGAGGCGGCCCCCGCACCCAGCACTGCGGGCCTGGGCCTCCTGCCGCTCAGGGTGCTGTCCGCGGGGTGCAGGCCCGTCCCCACCCAGTCACCACGCCTGTTCTGAAAGACGGTTTGCCATCAGCTTGGGGCTCTGGGCTTGTCCCTGGAGACTGCGCTGGGCCGGGTCTGTGACCACATCCAACACCTGCAGCCTCGAAGCCTTTCCTGCAGCACGCGAGCGGTTTGAACCAGCTCCAGCGAGCCCCCCCAGTGCCGTGTGATGAACTTCCCGCCTTGTGGAGGCACAGTGAACATTCTCACGCTGATAGTGCCCCCCCAAACCCTCTAGCCCCTCGAGCCTCTCTGGGTCACCTGGGTGGGAGCCGAGCAGAGTGGACGCAGGGCCGGTGCGTCGGCTGAGCAGGGGGCGCCTCTTCGGCTGCGGTTTCTGACAAAGCGGCCCTGTGTTGACGAGCCAGCCTCTCTCAGTTCTGGTCTCTGGGCTGCGATGCCCAGGAGCACGCGGGGCTGCGGGTGGGGTGGAGGGGCCCGGCCAAGGTCCTGGGAGCCCAGGAAACTCACCAGCCCACTGCCTGCCCCGGGCTGTCTGTCCGTGTAGGATAAAGGCCGGACTTCAAAGACTTTGTGCCCAAATGCAACATTTCTCAGATTTATATATTTATTACAGGTGGTGGCAATCATATCGTAAATATGTTGGATTAAACAGAGGTTGTCATAAAGTTAGCCTGTTTCTTTCTGCTCTATTTCGTGAGGCAATGAGACCATGAAAAATCACCCCTGCCCTCCTGCCGGGCCGAGCTGGTGGGAGCCGCCCGGCTCGGTCACCAGGAGCTCCGGTGAGGAGGGAAACCGCCGGGGAGGTGGCGTGCAGCCCCCTTTGGCGTTAACCCCCGGCCCGTCCCATCGGTCCGGATAGTCTGCACTTTTCAGGTGCCACTTTCACATTATGAGCGAATTTTAAAAAACTGCTAGTTTATGGTGTTCGACAGGCTTGCCTCTGAGAGAAAGATACTCTGTAGTAATGGTTTACAATACAGAGGAAGATGCAGGGATGTTAGGGTTTGAGGACTTCATTTTAAGGCCTGACGGGCGCCTTGGGGATGGTTTCCGAGAGTTCTGAGGCTCAAGACTGGAGACCTGTCCCGCTGCCCAGGGCCTCAGCGCCGGCAGCGGCCAGACCCCCAGGGCCTGGGGGCTTCCCGAGGCCTAGGGCCTGGCCCACCACTCTCCCCGCTACTCCGTGGGCATCGCAGCAAAGACCCAGAGGTCACCAATGACCAGTCTGAGAACTGTCTTGTGCACTCAATTCGTTTTCGTCGGAAATCGAGACTGGATGAGGCACGCTCTGGTCAATGACGTCCCCACCCGGAGAGGCAGCCCAGGGCCCCGTGTCCACTCTGCGTGGCCAGAACCCAGGGTGACATGGAGAGGCCCGGCAGGAAACATGAGTATCACTTAGAAGGATGGCCCGAGTCCAGGGCCCACGGCACTGGAGGAGGGCGGCTGCCCTCGCTGAGGCTCCAGGCTCCCCCAGGGATGGGGACGTCACACCTGAGAGAGTCAGGTGCAAAGGGGAGGCTGCCACGCACAGAGGCTGCCGGCGCGGAGCCGCCAGGCCGCGGGCGCCTACCTGTTCAGGGCGAGCCCCTTGTACAGGTCCAGGCCCTTGCCGAAGTACTTCTGCTGGGAGTTGAGGGCTTCCAGCTGCGCGACACAGGTCCCGTGCTTCTCCCACTCGTGCTTCCTGGAAGGGCGCAGGACATCCCCAGTTAAAAGGGCACAAAGCTGCTGGCTGGTGTGGCTCAGTGCATTGGGCGCTGGCCTGCGAACCGTCGCAGGTTCGATTCCCAGTCAGGGCATGTGCCTGGGTTGTGGGCCAGGTCCCCAGTAGGGGCGTGTGAGTGGCAACCTTGTATCTCAGGCACATTGATGTTTCTCTCCCTCCCGTCCCCTCTCTCTCAAAACAAACATACAAACAAAAGCCCTGGAGCTGAGTCACAACGAAAAGCCTCCCAGGGCCGCTCCTCGAATTGTTTCAGCCCAGGGGCCCTTTGCTGCGATCAGGGTGCCTCCCTCACGGAGCAGGGAGCCTCCAAGTCCTCGTCTGTGGCACAGGCACCGGTCACGTGGCTCTGAACTGACATTTCTCATTCAACACGAAGGCGTCCAATCAGAAGTGACTGTCGTGCAGCCTCTTTCCTCCCCCACCCCCAAGCAGGGCACAGGAGCAGAGGTGGCGGGGGACCCCTCCCGTGACAGCCTGGGTCACTCAGGGGCCTACGGCTGAGCCCCAGGGACGCCTTCCCCAGGGAGGCTGCGTGGCCGCCCTGGGCCTGGCTCCCTTTCTGACGGAAAGAGCAGAGGGTTGTGTACGTGCTGTGCCCCAATATGGCTGATTTCCTGAGGGGGTCCGTCTTAGGGCGTGATCTCGAGCCCCTGGAGTACCAAGGCCGTCTGCTCTGCGTGCTCGATTCTTATCTGGCATTAAATAAAACAGTTTTCTGACCACGGCCTCCCCTGCCCACGGCAGGCGGGCGGGCGCCCCCGCAGCAAAGGTGATTGGGCAGCTGGGGCCCACCTGCGGCAAACGGGGGGCCAGCAATGACGGCGCTACGTGGGCGCTCCCCACACCTGTCCTTCTGTACTGGGGAGCTCTGGGGGGCATAAATATTAACTAGTGGGTGACGTTTGCCTTTGTCACAGTACGAAACGTTTGAAGTGTGTAACAACGTTTGAAGTGTGTAACTGAACTGCCCAGCCTAGAAAAGGAAATCGCTTTGCCTTTATCGAGCACGAAAATAAGTGCATACTTGGCCCGCACTATTTTGATTGAATCTTCAAGGACCCAGCCCACAGGAGACCTTCTTTGTGTGTTTGTGGATTTTGTTTTTAAGCCATGTGGCAGAAACTGGACGACTCTATTGTGGAACACTGTTGCAACTGGAAGTAGGACAGTTGATATACTTAGTTACCATGGTGCAACTGTTGCCCGTTTCCGTTCCTGAAGGCAGTATCCGTTTGAAACCCTCTGCTGGAGCGCCGAACCACCCATCCCCCCACTGGCCCCGCGTGCTTCTCCCCCGTGTCCCAGGGATGACTTCCACCCACAGACCCGGGCCCCACGGGCCCCAAACCAGCTTCCTGCCCCAGCCCCTCACACTGAACGCTAGTGACCGGGACCGCAGACACCCGGGTCATTCCATTTTGTTTTAGAAAGCTTTTGTCTAAAATTCACTCTTTTCGTGAGAATGCTACAAAAAATATTTTAGGGTAATTTAACCTTTTTGGACAAAATCTGACCAGTTGTAATCTGAATTGTGAATCGACACATTGGAGTGAGATGGAGAAAATGAAGAATTATCTTCAGTGAATACAAATATAAATAACAAGAATATTAATTTTGTCTTCTTCAGAAGCAGCAGTGTTAAAATCGGTCTTGAATTAAACACAGAACTTTCCTCCTCAGCTCACCTCAGCTCTGCCACATTGAAAGGTGTTTTAATGGAGCGGCCCGAGGACCAGGTCTCAGGGGAAACCCCTTGCCTTTTCCTCCCTGAGTCGTCTGAACTACGTACACCCGCTTCTTCTAAACCACGTCCTCTTTGTTCCGTGCATTTCAGACAGAGCAGTTTCTCCAGGGGCTGCTCTGTCCTGTCTGACTTGGAGTGGCGGCTTCTGAGACCTGCCAGTCACTTAAACCTCAGCAGAGGAAGCCTTTACCATGAGCAATGAATGAAATAACAGATTAAAACCATGCTGACTTGCTCTGGCTGGTGCAGCTCAGTGGATTAAGCGCGGGCCTGCGAACCAAAAGATCACAGTTCAATTCCCAGTCAGGGCACATGGTGGGTTGCAGGCCAGTTCCCAGCAGGGGACCCATGAGAGATAACCATACATTGATATTTCTCTGCCTCTCTCTTTCCCTTCCCCTCTAAAGATAAATAAATAAAATCTTTAAAAAAACAAAACAAAACACGGATTAAAAAAAAAACATGCTGACCAAGTGCCTTCCACTGCCCTCGCTGTTATCCACCGGGGAGAGGGAGGCACCGCAGACGGCATCCGGGGTGCGGTTCTGCCGTAAAGGTCGTTCACACCTCAGCCCGGAGGACAGGTGGTGCCGTCTGTCACCTGTGTGTCCCCGAGTTCCACGGGAGCGCCCTGGCGAGGCCCTCACCGCGCCTGAGGCTCGAGATGCTGCCAGAACTTACCAGAAAGAGCTGCGATTGGCAGGCGAGTGGAGGATATCAGGCCAGTACATATTCATGTCTTGCAAAAGGTCCTAAAATCACAGAATTTAGACAGACTGACGCACGGTGAGAACTGTGTCGCTAGCAACGCCCGGTGAGTTACTGTAACTCCATGCTTATTTCGCACGAAGTGTTCGAGCTGGACGGAGTCTAAATGTGAAATCTCAGCAGCCACAGCAAGTCTGAACACACGAGCTCTCCTAGGTGAGCGCTCTATCCAGACAAGGTCATACTACTCACACTTAAGAGAAATGCACCACCAAACCGTGAAAACACGTGGGGGAACCTTCCACACACGTGGCTGAGTGGAAAAAGCCAGTCCGAACAGGCTGTGGGACCCCGACTCCATGACAGTCCGGGAAAGGCAAAACTACAGGGATGGTGAAGAGGTCGCCAGGGGTCGGGGGAGAGAGCTGGGGGATGAGTAGACAGAGCTCAGCAGACTTTTGTCTGCTGGAAGTGACACTGCTGTGTGTGACGCTGTGATGGGGATAATGTCACACATTTGCCCAAACCCACAGAACCTCCCACACAAGGAGGGACCCTCATGTCAACGATAAGCTTCAGTTAGTAACAAAGTATCAGCACCAACGATAAGCTTCAGTTAGTAACAAAGTATCAGCACCGAAGATAAGCTTCAGTTAGTAACAAAGTATCAGCACCGGTCCATCAATTGTAACAAGTGTGCCACGTGAATGCGAGCCACTTAACTTTTCCACAGGTTTCTAGAACTGCCCCAGAAAGTCACGTCCGGTAATTAAAGCAAACGAGCAACCATGCAGAACACAAGCTCTCTTCCCCCACCCAGCAGAGTGGGGGGAGGCCTCACGCCCTCAGCAGCTGCCGCCCCACTGTCTCCATCTCCACCTGCGTCCACCTCCACCGTCTGGCCTCAGCCCCCACCAGCCCTTGGGGGTGATGGACAGTGACCAGACAACTTATTGCCCAGACTAGGCCACTTGGTTTGGGACGAATGCTGACTGGGACCCTCTGCGGTCAGCCAGCAGTGTCTGACCCTCACACCTAACACAGCAGCTGGAGCCACATTGGAAAGACAGGCTGGGTTATTTCGTCCTCAGCTGCCATGCTCCCAGCGCCCTCCCACGGGGGTCACAGGTCGGAGAAACAACGCTGAACCAGCACCCTGGGCTCCGCAGCACCCGGCCCTGGCGCGACCCAGGCTCACAGCTCGCCCCAGCCACACTGGCTCCCTCCCTGCTTCTCAAAGGCTCTGTGCTCTCCACCCCAGGGCCTTGGCACATGCTGCGTCCTCTGCCTTCCTCGCCCTTCACCTAATTAGGTCAGATTCCAGCTCGAATGTCGCCCCCTCAGAGGAGCCTCGCTGGGGTCCATGGCCCTAAGCTCTGGCCACCCCTCTCTCCAGGCACCCAGCTTGTAATTCTGTGTGGCTGAGGTGACGTCATTGGCACCCGTCTCCCGACCGTAAGCAACGTGGGCGGGGACCACGTCTGGTGGTGCTCACCGTCTCTCCAGCCCCGAGTGTGGGACCTGGCGATCAGCAGGTGCTCAGACATGGTCACTGAATAATTCATCTCTAATTCCCCTCTGGGGTCACGCGATTTAACCGGCAATGTCCCTAAGGCATCGGGGCGGGGGATGAAGTGGGTCTGGGCAGAGGAAAGCACCTCTGAGGGGTGCGTTACCAGCTTGGGGTACACTAATGATCCCTGCAGCTGGCCCACACCACTGAGGGCCCCAGGAAGGGACAAAGAGAAAACAGCCCTTCAGCCTGTGACGGGTTAGAACTAATCACCGTGTCCTTTTGGGGCTGCGCACTCCTGGGAGGACCCGTAATTCTAGCACCTCCTGGGTCCGCCCCAGGCAGCCAGGGAGGCCCCAGTGGCCTGAAGCTCAGGTGCCAGCAGCCCTGGCAGATGACCGGTCACACACCCCTGGGAGGAGAGGGGGGCACCTGCAGGGATGCGCCCACACGTGTGTGCATGGGGCAGCGCGTCAGGTGACCTCTCTCTGGCCTGTGAGGCGTTCTGTGACAGGAGCCTCTGACTGGAAGGACTGGTCACTCCCTCCCAGGCACGGCCCCGGGGGAGAAACCTACCTGGACTGCGTGAGCCACGGCAGTCCATCTGGGTGCTCACCATCCACCAAGCTGGGGGGATGGTGGGGGAGGGGGAGGGGGTGGCAGGGCGGGGCCCAGGGCTGGCAGGTGAGAGCCCGGAAGTCCCACCTGCTGCCACTGCCCGCAGCTCGCTCCCTGGGGTCCGCGCGGAGGAGGAGAGGGTCCGTTCCCATTTCATTTAGGGGCCGAGTTCACATATCCTGAGGTGCCAGGGGTTCGATCCTGGCGGACGAGTCATGACCCTCTCTTTAGAAGACGGCGGAGGGCACCGGTCTGCGCCCGAGGGCAACACCCTGAGGAGTGACGTCACGAGGAGTTCGTACCTTAATCTCGTTAAAATCGAAGTGCCAGGAGCGGTTGCACGCTTCCGCTTTGTCAGCCCTGGAGATTTAAACGGGAAAGACATTTCAGTCTTGGTTGGGATGTGGTCCAAAGGACAGGAGAAAACACTTCACTAAGGTCTGCCGAGGACGGAGGGACTCTCAGTGGGGACGCACAGGACCCAAGAGGCTCAGGCACCAACCCGCAGAGAGAGGGGGTGCAGACAGCGCTGGCCCGATGCTAACAGCAGCACCCAGCAGGGGGCGCTCCAAGGCAGGTCAGCGGGGTTCCAGCGCAGGGCGGGGGGGGTGGGGGTGGGGGGGGTGGGGGGGGTGGGGGGGCGTGTCCCAGCCCTCTAGGAGCTGCACTGTGCAACCCTGCTCCACAACCACGCATGAGGATGGCAGGAGCTCCACCCCTTTGAGGGGAGGTGAGGGTTAAGGGGACAATGTGTACAAGTGCTCAGCTGGGACAGTTTTTTAGAGCTCCAAGCCCTCTGTCTGCATGTCACCCTGGCCTCACATGTCTACAGCTTCAGCCTGGGCGGTGAGGTCGCCAAATCTCTCCAGAACCCTGTCGTGTTCCCTGTGTCAACAGCTGTCCCTGGCCTGGAACAGGCGCCACCCCCACGGGGACAGCAGCATCACCGTGCACTGTCATCCCCCTCACAGGGGAGGCAGCAGAGGCATCAGACAACCCCAGAAACCCAGGGTCCCACACACTGAAGTGTCTAGGTCCCCAACAAGCCTGGGGGACCCGGTTTACTCTGCTGTCTGCTGACCCCGGTTCCCAAGGCACACCTGTGCCGGCTGCAGCCGGAAGGGTCCTCCTCTCATCCCAGCAGCGGACAACACAGATCAGGTGGTGGGGCATGTTAATGTGCACAGTTTAGCACCCTAAATACATGCCCAGATAGCAAAAGAACAAACTAAGCAAAATACAGGCAAATGCAGAAAAATAAATCTGGCTGTCTGTAAAGTGTGTATAATACAGATTATACAGCCCTGGCTGGTGTGGCTCAGTGGACTGATCGCCGGCCTGAGAACCAAAAGTTCACCGGTTCGATTCCCAGTCAGGGTGCATGCCTGGGTTGTGGGCCAGGTCCCCGGGGGGGCGTGCAAGAGACAACCAATCTATCTCTCGCCCATTGATGTTTCTCTCCCTCCCTTTCTCCCTCCTTTCCCTTCTCTCTAAAAACAAAAATAAATAAAATCTTTTAAAAAATAATGATCAAAATATATATTTACTTACTGCCCCCAAAGAAGAAATGAAAAAGTTAAAACTTAGTAATCCTAAAATATACCCAGAATCCTTAAATGCGTATCAAAATGGAACTAAATAACAACAACAGAATTAGGATTATGTGAGAGACACTAAAGGTATTTTTAAATGAGGGTCTGGTCTAGTGAATAAACTGTAGGGCACTGAAATAAACTCCGGATGAAATCCCAAGTGTAACTACCAGGACCGGACTCCAGCTGGAGCCCCCCGAGCCCCCCCCCGGGGGCCGAGTGCTTGCCATAGTCCGTGTATCGTCCAGTAATCCGGGGGGCTCCTGCAGTCGTTTTCGACTTCCTGAAAAGAGACAGGCAGAGAAGACTCGGTGTGCGGCTCGCTGAAGTACACGTGGCAGCCTCCTCCCTTCCGACACACCGGTGACAGCAGGGCGGGTGGACACAGAGCAATCCTGTACCAATTTGTGATCACGTCACTCCTGCAACACATTCGAGAGGAAACTACGCGGGGCCGGAGGTGGGACTGGCAACGAGTGGACCGGTCCTCAGTCTGCACGGCAGAGTTAAAGGCCAGTTTTTGCTCTTTTTCATCTGCTCGCAAATCAAGTCAATCTGACGGAAACACTGGTGTCCACGAATAATTCCCCTGTCATTTAACTGTGCACGGATGTTTGGGAACAAGGCCCACGAGCCCCACGGGCCTGAGGTCTGTTCCGGCACCAAGTCCAAATGCGTCAGCGCAACAGGAGCCACGGACTCTGGAGCCGTGGCAGCGCCGTGGCGAGAACGGGGGTGTGTGACGAGACAGGAAGCACCCTGTCCGTGGACCACTTTCCAGGGCCCTCCAAACTGCTTAGCTAGATGGAGTTTTTCCTAAGTAAGCAGCCATCAGGAAACATATTTTCACTATCAAATGAGATATGCAGACAGAAAGGGCCAGGTGGGGGCCGGAGGGGCCAGGCGAGGGGCATGCCCCACCCTCAGTCCTCCCCCCTCTGCATCACCGTCTGGGCACAGCGGCTTCTGTGGTTGGTCTGGACACTAGGGGTCCAGGGTAAGTGACCGAACTAGCTGGCATGAGGAGCCACGGAGTGACCAGGCAGGAGAGCAGGGTGACAAAGGCAGGTCAGAGCCGCAGGCCCCGGGGCCACCGCGCAGGGCCGGCGGGTCGGGCTGGGGAAGAGCGAAGCCAGACCAGCGCCAGCCTGGTCTCCTGCCGGCTCCACGTCCGGCGTCTGGAGGAGCCTTTCCGGGGTGACGGGGCCACGGGGCAGCTGGCTTCCATCGCCAGCGAGGACTCTGCCAGGTGCCCCAGGGGCTGTGCTGAGCGCGAGGACACACCTGTCCCAGCAGCTGCGAGGCCCGCCTCCCTCGTGGGGAAAGGTGCCCCAGGTGGCACCTGGACGAGAGCGGCTGCCGTGGCCCCCCGGATTGAAACGAATTCCTAATAACGGCATTTCTCTAGTTAATGATTTGCTGATATCTCACTTCTAAAGCCTCAGGCAGGAAGGCATTCCCGCACCGTTCTGCCAGCGGCCTGAACACACCCACGCTGGCCCCACAGCTGCCTCGCCCCCCGGGGACCTTGCCCCTGCCCCGAGGGAAAGCCCCCAGCGGCGCTGCCCAGGACAGAGCTCGCCACACACAGGTCCTTCCCGCCATCGTCCTGACTGCCCCGGAGCAGACAAGGCTGCCAACAATACGACACAGGTGACGGGCGGCTGCGCCCTTCCCCGCCGGCCCCCAGAGCAGAGGAGCCACACGGGGAGGGGAGGATAACACTGTGAAGGGTGCAAAACCGCGCCCAGAGCAGCCCCCGTCGGTACGTGTGCACACTGTTAGAAACACTTCTGGGTCGGGAGTGCAGTTGGTGGGAGTGACAAATGGCATTCCGTCTTCATTCCTCAACAGAGAAATCGGTCGGTGAGCAGCAGGAAGAAGCCACAGGCCTCTGGGTGTCACGAGGTGACCAAACCACAAGGCAGTTATTGGCTGCTTCCAGCTCTCAGTGATTAAAGCAAGGGCCTCTTGCAACTTAGATTCTCGAGTGAAAACTTCAGAAACACTGTCCGTATAATTAGAGATCGCCTGGCACTGCAGTGCGACACTCCGGGTCTGGGCCGTGGGCAGCGGCTTTTCTCCCCGTCCACGGAGGAGGGGCGGGGACAGGTCCCGCAGGGAGCAGCTGAGGCAGGGTCCCTCCGTCTCAGAGAGGGACCTCTCCGCAGTGACACTGTAAGGACAGAGGGCCCAGGACCAGGCAGGGGCACCGATAGGACGACCGTGGGGGACAAGGAGCCACATCTGCACCAAGCAGAGCCCAGAAGGCTGCGGTCTCCGGAGACACATTTCGACCACACTTGCAGAAATGGAGGCAGGAGCCCGGTCAGCCCTGCGACAAGCTGAGCCCTGTCCCCGGCAAAGACAGGCTGAGGTCCGACCCCCAGGGCCGGGGACCTCGGCCTCCTCTGGAAACAGGGTCTTCCCGGGTGCCATCAGGTGAAGGCGGGGCGGACCGGGAGGGGCGGGCCCTGACTCCGACCCCTAGGCTCTCACAAGGCACAGAGACACAGAACGGAGGCCGCCTGTGAGCACAGAGCGGAGCCCGGAGTGACGTGTCTACGAGCCAAGCCACCCAGGACCGCCAGCAATGCCAGAAGCTTCCAGAAGGGCCAACCCTGCCAGCACCTCAGCTTCAGACGTCAGCCTGCAGAACTGAGAGGACACATTCCTGACGTTCTGAGCCGCCCGGGTTGTGGCGCTGGCTCACGGCCCCTGGGGCCCTGTCACAGGCCCTCGGGGAGGCAGTGTCCCGCCGGGAGCCGCTCCTGCATGTCCCGGCCTGCGCCCTCGGCCCCTGGCCCTCAGGAGGGGACTTCCCACAGACCACTGGGGGCGGGGTTCCCTGGATGGAGGGGCCACCACCCCTCGAGCGGCAGAAGCACTCACCATGCACACGGTCGTAGGCCAGTGGTGAACCATAATCAGCTTTTTCCACTCGTGGTCGCCGCTGTGAAAGACAAGGAGATGGTTTCCCAAGAACTGGTTCAAAGTCACAGGAGATCAGTACATCCATCCATTCATGCCCGCACTCCCTCAAGAAGCACCGAGTGCCTGCTGCGGGCCAGGCACTTCTGTGGACAGGGAAGCCGTCCCGAGGGAGGGACGGAGTCCCCGGGCACCGCCGGGGGGGCGAGGCCCCACCCTCCGGAAGCACAGCTGCCATGTGGGAGACGACACCCCAGTGAGGGAAGCCCACGCCCGGCGTTCTGCAGTGACAAGTGGTAAAGAATTTAACGAAGGAAGCAGACAGGCGAGACTGGGGGGGAGGGGCTTGAAATTCCGATCAGGGAGCCAGGAAGGCCCCTGAAGGGGGGTGGGGCCTGGGAAGGCGGGAAGCCCGGTCGCTGTCGTCCCAGGTGAAACCCACAGGCCCCGCCAGCTCCACTGCTTCGTTCATTTGGCTCCACAGGGACCTAAAGCAGCCCGAGGTCCTTTCGTCACCTCCCCATTCGGAGGACAGCCGGGTGCCCTTTGACCGGAGGGTGCCCCTTCCGGCCCTGGGTGCCATCTGGACACTAGGACTTCCCCGTAAGGGCCCGGAGCTGTGTCACACGCAGCCTCTCAGCAGGAGCTCCAACCCCGTTTGCCGGGCTCAGCAGACAGACAGACAGACAGATGAGACAGAAAGGACTCAGGCTGCAGACAGAGGCAGCAACGGGATGTCCTCAAGCCGAGGGCTCACAGGTGAAATGGGACCAGGTCCACGCACCTTTGATTTCGTGCGTGAGTGAGTACGGCTGAGTAGGTGCCGAACGGCGGTGTTACAAAACCTTGGTTTTAGGTCTGAAATGATGAGGCAAGCGCTCAGTATAAAAGAAAAGTCATAGGATCCGCAGCATGAGAATTAGGGCTGGGAGAAGTGTTAGAAGCTTCCCCCCAGATGCAAAACCTGACTTCACACAGGTGGAGACCGAGGCTGCAGGCCAGGCCGCGGCCAGGAGCCCAGACCGTCGTTGCCGTTTGCGCTGAAACTACCCAGACCACCGAGACATCTGAAACACAATCCTCCCACAGCACGGAGAAGCCGCGGACCCCCTGAGCAGAGGGAGAGAGCCAGTCACTGAGTTCTCAGCCCGGGCCATCCAGGGAAAGCGCGCGCCGACCTGGGCAGTCCTAGCGGGTGTGGATCAACCTTGTCCCAGTCAGGGCGGCCGTCCAATCAAGGAGGGTGCATGGCGTACGTTGTGGGGGCACAGATGCCGGCCCTGGCCTTTCGCTGACGCTGACTGATGGCCCTTGGCCAGGTACCTGCCCCTACCACGCGTGCACAGTAGGGGCAGGAACTTTTGTGTATGATTTCTTTTTAATCCTCACCCGAGGATGTGTTGATTGATTTGAGAGGAAGGCAGAGAGAAAGAGAAACACTGAGCGGCCGCCTCCCGCAGGGCCCTAGGGGGCGGTGGGTGGAGGCGTGGCAGTGGTGGAACCGGAAGTCTTTGGTGTGTCCGAGGACGGCCGACCAACCCAAACCGCCGGCCGGCCAGGGCGAGGGCAGGCACTGCTTCTGTGTCTGCGGTGCAGAGGAGCAGACTCCCGCACACAGCACCAAGGTCCCACTCAGCCGGTGCCCACCGCCGCCTCTCCGGTGACACCCTCCACCCGAGGGCAAAAACCCCGCTAGTGCCTGTGGCTCCTCAGAAAACACGCTTTCTGGGAAAACTGCAACATAACGTTACCTTTAAACATACGTGATAAAATAGCAATGGTTTAATTAAAGCTGTCATTCAAACGTTAAAACCCACCTATTCCCACAGCTGTGTAAGCATGAAATCCTTTCATTAGTGTGATCGTTACTCAAAGAAAAATAGAAGCAAAAATTCAAACCCGGTACTCAAATTTTGGTTTCCTGTACAAAGTCAAGTGAGAATCTTGTAAGACAAAGCCCATTCACCGCCCCCCTGAGTGTCACTGGGAGAGAGGGAAGGGCGGGCAGATCAGGGAACTTAAAAGGAGGAACCAGCACCGTTTCACTAACAGTGCACTGCATCTAAACTACAGGTGCGCCAACAACCTCTGGGAGAATTTCAGAGCAGGGACACGCCGCGACTACCCAGCACGGGTCCCCTCCGATGCTGGGCCCTCTGCGGGACCTGGAAGAGCCGAGGACAGCCGGTGGGACCGGCACCGCGTGCCCAGGGGCTCACCTACCTCCTCCAGAGCACTTGGCCGCAGCAAAGGGAGCAGAAGGCCAGGCAGAAGGAGCACAGGAAGACGCGGCGAGCGGCTGCAGGCTTCATCGCGCCGAGACCTCTGGGAGGGACTCTGCAGGGGCGCAAAGGCTGCGCTTCGAAAGCACACGGGGCACAGAGAGTCCGGGCCAAGCGTTGCACGTCCCTGAAAACGGACACTGTGTCTTAAGCCCGTTTCTGCGCCGGACCGTAGGCCAGCAAGCAGCGCCGTCTGCCCCGCCCACGAGAGGGTTCCACCACCCGGGCCCCGTGCGGTCGCTCAGAGCCGCCGTTCCGAGACGACCCCACGCGCCGACCCTCAGCCCGCCGACCACCCGGAGCGCCCTAGAGCATCAGAGTGCCAAAGGGCGAGCCGCCTCACCGGAGCCCGCCGGACGCGCCCGCGTCCCTGCCCACGCCGCGACCCCCACTGCCAACCCGCGGTTCCGGTGGTTGCAGCCTCCAGGCCCTAAGGTCTCCGCCCCCGGCCCGGACACGCCCCGGATCCGCCCCCCCCGTAATGAGCACGCCCCCCAGGTGGACACGCCTCCAGGCGGACACGCCCCCACAGCAGGCTGCAGAGCTCCGGGCTGGCAGACACGCCCCACGACACCCCGACGTAGCGCCCCGCCTCCGGGCCCACCCCCTGCCGGGAGGGCTCCGCCCCCAGCCCGGGTGTCCCGTTTCCGCCCGGACTCTTGGCAGAGGCTTTTGTCTCCACCGCGGCGGCCCGCTCGTGTCCCCCACCCGACCCGACCCGTGAGGTCTGCTTTAGAGCCGCCCGCCCCGACGTCTTCTGTGTCCCTGCCCCTCGTCCGTGCTCTCTTCGGGTCAGCCTGCTACCTTCAAGGAGCGCGGCAGACGCAGTGACGGGTCCCGCCTCCCTGCTGCAGGCCTGCGACTTCCAAGCTCCCCGACCCCGCCTAATTTTGCACGCTGCGCTCCCGTCGAGGGTCCCCACCATGTGCAAGGCCTCAGGGCCCCTGGAGAGAACATAGGCGGCCCGCCGGGCTGGGCTGCTCCCTGCCCCCAGGGCCCCCAGCCTTCTCTGAGCACAGGCAGGTGGAAAAGCAAGCACGTGGCGGCGCACACACCACCAGCCAGCGCCCAGTGCCCTTGAGCGTAAAGACAGGGTGGTGCGACCCCTCGAGGCCGGTTGGATGGAGGAAGGGAGGCCACTCCTGGATGACAGCTGCCGGCCTCTTGGCCACCCGCCCGGTCCTCGTCCCTCCTTCCAGGTCCTCAGACGCGGCCCCCTCTGATGGCCGGGCGCCCCTGCACTGCGGCCCAGGGCCGGCTCTAAGATGAGAGGTGATTCGACGGGGCCACTCCCGGGGAGTAACGCTCAGGGTCTTGTCTTCGCGGTCCGGTGAGATTCTTACCAGCTCCGCGGGCAGCCCAGGAAGCACGCTCCCGGCCCAGGCCTGACCGAAGTTGCTGCCCTCTTGGCTTCCTCAGCCGGTTCTCTGCGGAGACCTCCACTGCGCCCACCCCCCCACGCTCACAACCCGCTCCCCACCTCGTTAATGCCTATTCCTGTCTAACCCTGCGGCTTCCTCTGGGCCCTCTGCTGGCCCCGCCTGTCCGAATATCAGACGCCCAAGAAATGCGTACTCCTGGGTGAAGCCCACAGAGAACTCGCCATTTCAAATGAAATGTGTGGCTCCTGTGGGTGAAAAGGGGGTGCTGCAATAATCTAACCGACAGTCACCTCACGGGGTGACCAGGTCATACATCCCCCCCACTGGGCGGGTCCAGGTGCACAGTCACCTCTGGGCCTTTACCTTCTGTGGAGGGAGGTTTGGGAGGCCCCGTGCACGTGCTTGCGCGTCTAGGTGGCCACCCCTCTGAAATGCCGGAAGCAGCCGTCTCTTCCCGACCCCCACAGGGAGCACACCGCCTTAATCATCCTGTACCCCACACCCCGCCTGCTTTCTCTCACCTGCGTCCCCTCCTCCATCCTACACGCACAGGAGAAACCGCAAACCTCACTCTCGGGGACACGTGAGATCTTGCTTCCCTGCAATGCGAGGCCATCAGTTCTGGCTCAACTCCTTGTAAAACTCTGTGCAGGTCTGGACGTTTCCGACATAGACATTATTTTGTAAATATCTGTCTTTCCCTCCAGGCCGCAAGGCTGGACCCATGCGCACTTTGCTCACTGCTGAGTCCCCGCCGCCTGGTAAAGGGACGGCAAACAGTAGGTGCTCAGTAGATACAGCCGTGGACAGAACGCATGCACCGCGCCCCCACGCTCTTCCCGTGTCCTCCTCTCCGTCCCGGTTTTCCCACCACTTCTTTGTCCCTTTCTGCTTCCTTCACCCTCCCTTCCGCTGAATGATGGGGCATGTCGCACGATGCTGTCCTCTTTCCTCTCTTTTCTTTTAGGCTAAAAAATACCCGTTTCTTAAGACAGCCCCCCGTGACACCGTAATTCCAGTTCTTCAGACCACAGTCCCGGTGTTTAGATGCCTTCCCAACCACTGCCAAACAAAACACAGATCCCGACTCGGGAAGCTTTGAGAGGGTCGCTGCAGGCAAAGGGACTGTTTGCCACAGAAGAATCCGACCTGGGATCCACAGGTCTCTTGAGGATTGCGCAGAACAGGCTCCTTTGTAGAGAGGTAAACAAGGTTAGAAGAACTGGATGAGGGGGACTGAGAATGTTTTCCCTGAGGCCAGCCTGTGCCTCCGTCCTGACCAGTCAGAGTGGCCCCATAATGTCAACTCAAGGAACATCCAAACCTGTAAGAATTTTTATGAGTTTATTTGAGCCAAACTGACGACAGTGGCCGGGAAGAAAAATCTCAATGGATTGAGAACGTGCTCGATAGAACGGCAGTTTTGCCCCTTGGTTTCTACTTTGCAATAGAAGGAGGCAGCCCTGGCTGGTGTAGCTTAGTGGATTAAGTGCAGGCCTGTGAACCAAGAGATCACGGTTCGATTCCCGGTCAGGGCACATGCCTGGGTTGCAGGCCAGTTCCCAGCAGGGAATGCACAGGAGGCAACCACACATTGATGTTTCTCTCCCTCTCTCCTTCCCTTCCCCTCTGAAGATAAATAAATAAAATCTTTAAAAAAATATTAAGAAGGAGGCATAAGGAGGGCCCCACAGGACCCACTGGTGGTGGGTTTGGGAGGTAGGAGAAAGCAAGGCGGGGGTCTCGGAGACTGGATGCAGAGTAAAGGGAAGAGACATTGTTTTTACCTTGGATGGTTAACAGGTAACACTCACAGCGCGCTGAGATGGTATTCGGGGAACAAGATAACCATGAGGGGTTCCCTCTTCTGCTCCGGGGGAGGGTGTGCCGTGAGGGGGCTGAGAGAAGGGATTACTCAGGCGTGTTATCTTAGGGTCAAAGAGACAGCGTGAAACCGGAAGAGCCAGCTCCCGTGCTGCCTGTCACCGACCGGGCGCAATGAGCAGGGAAACGGGTGGAATCTTCATGGGCGCTTTATTCAGAGGGCCGGCGATCTGAGAAGACGGCGGGTTTGCACCCTCACAGTCCGCCCTACATTTCCTCTCCAACCAGCCTTCTTAATAAGTGGGCACAAGTGTGGGTGAGGGATTTGGGCCTCAGGAACGAGGTTAATCAGATAAAAGCTGCCCTCCTGCAATTTCCCTCACACCCTTTCATCTTCATCTGGGTCCTGGGTCCTGGGCGGCCATCTGGCTCTCCAAGAAACACCAGGGCTTGGACGCCACCTTGATTGCTCCTGGTCTCTTCTTGGGAACAAAGGTCAATCGCTAGTGGTCTCCTGGAGGGGGGCGTTGCGGGGGCTGTGCCTGCAGTTCCTGAAACAATAGCTTTTCACACACATTCACTACTAGGCTCATTAACTATGACCTAAAACTAAAATTTTCCCACTCTCGAGTCCCCCATCAAATGGACAGGCTCAAGGTAAAAACTGCCCTTTGTCAAGGAAGATTCCAGCCTAGGACACGACTCCCTTTTAGTTACGAAGTTTCTGCCTGAGACCAGTCTGAGTTGCGACTTTCCATCCCTGAGATTGTAATGCCACCAGGCAGACCTCCTCGGAGCTGGGCAGGGTTAGTACGGGCCCCTTTTCCATGCACAATCACGACTATTGAGAATGTGTGAAGCCAACCAATCAGGATAGAGCTATTTTGGCCAATCTGTGCAGATTTGGATCTCTCATTTGCATAAAAGTGGACCAGGCAGGAACCAGGGCAGGAGCCCTATGAAGAGCAGCCTTCCCATCCTCTCCAGTACCTGCAGCTTTGGTTTCTGCCACAGGCTACTGTTCCTATTCTGCAAATTCTTCAGCTGAACAAAGTCTCTCCTCTTTCCACAGTCCTGCCTGGAAGCTTCTGCGGCCCTGAGAGTGGTGGTAGCTGGCTTTCGTTGCCCACTCCCTTCGTCACCCAGAGTTCCCTGCTTCCCCGTGTGTGTTGCTCCCCACCCTCCCCTGGGCCGTGCCCTGACCCTGACGCCGTGAGGATGCAGCTCAGGCCCCGCTCTCGAATGGCCCCTCTGAGGCTCTGCACCAACTCTTGCATTCCTGATTTTGCATTTCAGTCCTCGGAGCGGGACCGCCAGGTTGTACACTCTCATCCCCCAAACCTGGGTGTGGACCTGGGCCATTCTCTCTTTCAGTGTTGCCCTAGCGAGATCCTGAACAAGCCCCATGCAGAGTGAGTGTTGAGTAAGTGTTCCTGCAAGGCGAAAGGGAGGGAGGGGGAGGAGGGAGAGGAGGCAGCTGAGGCAGAGGCCGTGGCTCTGGAAGGAAGGCTCTGGAAGCTGGCCAGCTGTCCCAGGGACAAGGGACGATGGCTCCAACGTGCAGGAGGCGGGAGAAACCTGAGGGCGATTTGATTGGCTCCCACAGCAGAAAGTCCTCTTCACTCTGGGCTGAAGGAACAGCAATGACACCTGCCACTCTCGGGCTGAGCAGTGGCATGACCAACCGCCGGTGGCTCCGAACAGTCGGGGCCCAATCTCTGGCCTTCCACTTGAGTTCTTTTGGCCAAAACAAGTCATATGGTCACACCTGGCATCAGCGGAGCAGAAAACCTTCTCCTGCTACAAGTGGGGGCATTGCAGTCACAGGGCAGACACCGGGGACTTGTGGGGAGTGAGAGCAGGTAACTGGCAGGAGTCATGGCCTACATACTTCTGCAGGAGGCAGAAGTAAGACCGTGAAAAACGCAGGCGGAAGATGAAGGGTAGGGGAGATGCAATGGCACGGATGTCTGGGAGGGGTGCCCTGTGCTCTCCCCCTGGGCAGGGGCAGGGTCACTGGAACAACCGCGGGTGAGGCACAGACTCCCCCCCCAGGCTGCTTGGGGCCAGCGGCCTCTGCCGCAGGGGAAGCACCAGATGCAAACTCATAAGCAGCACGTCAGCTGGGGAACAGCTGAGCTGGCCCATGTCAGGGCGCAGGGCTGCAAAGCCCCTCGCTCCTCGGTATCTGCATTTGTTCTCCGGGAAACAGACTTCCGGACCCTGCCCGGTCAGGACCGGGGAGCGCTGAGGCAGGAGGCTTGCTGATGGGGTTCAAGGCTCCCATTCCTGGGAGTTTCCCAACACACAGCCCTGTCCTGGCCAGAAGAGGCTGAGGGGGACGAGGGCTCCGGGTCCGGCTGTCCGGTTAGGGATGGAGTTGGCACAGTGTGGAGGGAGGGGCTTGTGCTTGTGGGTAGACTGCGTGTGAGTTCAGATCCTCCCGCCTGTTACCTGGGCAACACTGGGCAGCCTGCTGGCTGCTGTCAGCGCAGGTGCGCCCACTTGCAGGAACATGGGCCTTTCGGAGCGTGCGCTGCGGTGATCAACGGAGAGAGTACCAGCCGGGGCTCAGAGTGAGCTCACTGCCGCTTCCTCTCTGATCGCGGGCCCCCTGGACCCTCAGCCGGAGGGGAGGAAAGCCCGGAGCTTCCGCCTCCAGCCCGAGCCTGGTGCTGAGGGCTTGGTTCTACACATGTGCTAGAGGCCTGACCGGAGTCACCTCGTCCCCAGGCTCTGCCACATCCCTTTAGGGTTCTCAAGCTCTGAGTAGCTTTGTCCCACTTTTGGGAAACTTCCCTTAAAAACTCCTTTGCATTCTAAATTATTTTCATTCTGAGGAAGTTAGGACACGTTCTGGGTGCTTTCCCTCTGACTTATTTTATTTTTTGGGCAGCACCAACATCGACAGCCTGGCTGCCGTGGTTCCCGTTTCGTGAAACTGTTTTATTCTGAGCTATGGCTATGACCAAACCGGGGCAGGAAAAGACCACTCGAGTGCTTTTCACAGCACAGTTCTTCTCGAAGATGCCACTCTCACAGGGACCACAGGGAAAAACTTTTTGGAATAGAGAATGAATCAAATCCAGCAGCGTGATATTCTGAAACATGAAACAAAGGAATGTATCACCTTTACTCTTTTTGTAAAGGTTTATTTTATTCTTATTTGAGAGAGAAGGGACGCGGGGGTGGGGGACAGAGGGAGAGAGAGAGAGAAAGAGAGACATTGATTGGTTGTCTCCAGCATGCGCCTGACTGGGGAGGGAACCCAGAACCTAGGTGAGCGCCCTGACCGGGAACTGAACCGGCAGCCTTCCGGTTCAGGAAGGGAAGACACCCAACCTGCTGAACCACACTGGCCAGGGCCCGCTTCCCTTCACTCTCCCACAACAAGTTTTAGAGCTCAAGGCCAAGGAATCATCTCCAAGTGCTCACCTAAAAAGTCTCTATGATTCCTGTCATAAAAGGCTTCAAAAAGGGGAAAGAAAAGGTGCTCACTCTCACACGTGTGCACATGTGTGCACACAGGCCCACACACTAAGGTGCACTCCCACGCGATACCAGAAAAGACTGCTTACTTGGACAGTTTTCGAGAATCATCTGTCTTAAAAAACAAGTAGACGCCTGAGGCCCTATTGCCCGGCCGAGCCCTTTTCTTTGGAGAGCGCTCTGCCGTCAGCTGATGGCTGAACATCGCACTGGTGGTCGTGTAGCAGAGGGGCTATAAATACTTAGTCTCGACACAGTTCTCAGCAGCAGATGTGAGCACAGGCCACTAACGCCCAAGTCTACTGGAGACAGCGCTGGCGGAAAAGGTGCCTTCGTTGCTGACCTGTGCCTTGCTCACGTTCAGCTGAGGTTTCTAGGTGTGGCCATATAACTCGAAGGAGAGGGCCCGGAGCCCGCTCACGCCGCCCGCCCACCCTCTAAGTCCCTCTAAGTGGGCCGGCCAGGGAGCCCCCACCCTTACTGGGAGGCTGCCTGCAGAGGGGGCCTCGGGCTTGCCCTCCCGCAGGTCCCATAGAGGTGGCCGTCCCTTTCACAGAAGCTCTGCCGGCTCAGTTCAAACTAACCTCCTCTGCTTCAAACAGCAACAAGCTTCCTCTTTCCCCACAGTAAATGGAGAGACACGGGCCCCTGCCAGGGTGCCCGCGGTTCTCTTTCTCGGTTCTGCTTCCAGGGCCGCAGTTCCCCTTTCGAAGCTTCCTGGGCCTCGGCCCCACCGGGCTCCCGAGGCCCAAGACCCGGGGGAGTGCCGATACAGAGCTTCCCGTTCCTAGCCCGACTTTGAACTTCTGGAATGGAAGGGCAAACCAAAACCTCATCCAGCCGCTGTGGCACTTCGTATTCTCCCAGAGTGGCACGGCATTCCTCCAGGCCCAGGTCCCCACCCCCCGCCTTCCCTGTTCCGCCAAGATGAGGGGCCCTCCTCCCTCAGCCGGGGCTGGGCGGGCTGGGCCCCGAGGGGAGGGTGCAGCAGAGGGGTGTGGGTTTCTGTGGAGGTTGCGTGACCTCCTCGGGCTTCCTCCATCTTATCTCAGCGAGCTCGCAGGGAGGAGGCGGCAGGCAGACGGGTATGTGGACAGGGGCCCCAGGTGAGGCAAGGGCTGGCGGGCCCACCTGCAGGCGCCTTACGCCTGCCGTAAACTCTCCCAGCTGTGGCCCTGACGTCACAAACCACAGGGAAGCCGTGCTGCTGTGGCCCACCTGACCGGGGGACCCACGAAATCAGCGAGAATGATTCGTGGCTGTGCCCGCTGTGGGGTTTGGAAACTGGTCCCACAGCCTTCGTGACTGGGACAGGGGCCATCCGCGGAGGGAACTAGCAAAGGGACAGTGACAGGAGCCAGGATTCCCAGAGAGCGGTGGTTTCCTGGATCGGACTCCGAACAGTGTCAGTGTTCTGCGTAATTACAAAACACGACAGAACTCCGAAAAGGCAGCTCCTAATAATTGAAAGCAAAGGGACAGAGCCCCACCCCGAGGCCCAAAGAATGGCCAAGGGACCACAAATGCTTCTCAGTTCCCGTGCTGTCACTGATTACACAACACTGTTGTTGGAAAAGGAAATAAATAAAAACACAAAGTAAGGAATGATATTAGTAAAACTAGGGTTGCTGGAAGCACAAAAGACAATGCAAAAATATAAAGGAATCAAGAAACACATTAAAACAAAGTAAAAGTCCCGTCATGCTAAATGTGAGTTGCAAATCTCAGTAGGAACTCATGATATGTTTTCTGCAAAAAGAAAGAAAAGAGAGCAAAAACAGCCAAATAAATCGCCTTCTGCCCTGGCTGGGGTGGCTCAGTGGATGGAGCACGGGCTGCAAACCAAGGGGTCCCAGGTTCGATTCCCAGTCAGGGCACAGGTCGGGGTTGTGGGCCAGGTCTCCAGTGAGGGGGCGCACAAGAGGTAAACACACATTGACATTTCTCTCCCTCTCATTCTCCCTCCCTTCCCCTCTCTCTAAAAATAAATAAAAAAAATTTAAAAAGTCTTCTTACTAGTTCTCGCCTCTGAAAAGTCCTCGTCTGGAGGACCAGTGTGGTGCCAGCAAGCACGGGGACTGGGGGCCGTGGATGCAAATCTCACACAGGAACCAGGCCCCTGAGGAATGGCAGCCAGACCAGGAGAAGACGCCCCGGCCGAGCCTGGAAGACCTCGTCAGGGAGGAGGGCAGTGCAGGCGTCTGCGCTGCTGGGCCGTGTCCGAGGGACAACGGAGCAGACTGAGGGGCTCCCAATGGCAAAATGAACAACCCAAAGGCAAAATACCCAGACAGGCGGGACCGCAGCCGGGGTGCTTTCTGATGCTTTTAGAGCATCAAAAAGAGTAATAACTACAGTGGGTTGAAAGACATCACATATGTTACAATCCATACATGTGTGGCAATGCCCCCGGAAAAAAGTCCCCATTGGTCACCTTCGGGGACTGAACGGGAACCAGCTCTCACTGTTCGGAAAGGCTGTGAGTCCTTGATCCTTCCCTTTCTGCATAACATGCCGTGTCCTCAAATAATGGATGAGGGAGTGTTCTCCTCTATGGAATTCCAGCTAAAGATGAAGAAGGATCCCGAGCGGTGTGGCTCGGTGGGCTGGGCGTCGTCCTGAAAAGCCAAAGGTGGCCGGTTTGATCCCCGGTCAGGGCGTGAGCCTGGGTTCCCGGTCGGGACACAGACGAGGGGCAGCCCATGGGTGTCCCTCTCTCACATCGATGCTTCTCTCCCTCCTGTCCCCTCTCTCCCAAATACATACGTGTATACATACATAAAACCTTTAAAAAGAGAAGAAGGAACGATAGTATTATTACGGTATCAACGTCTCACAGACCCCCACCCCTGTAATGATTCTGGATGGTGATCATCAGCAGAAGCGAAACCGTTGGAGGAAGCGCTGAGAGGGGAATTTACAATGGACAGGCCGCCGTGGTGGCCCCTGAAGCCCGACTCCACGCTGACATCGGAGAGAGAGGACCGGACTGGACCTCAGAGCCCCGGGCCCGATGTCGCAGGAAACACGCAGCCCACCCACACACGGCGCACTCCAGCCTCGGTCCCACCTGTCTGGGTATTTTGCTTTTGGGTTGTTCGGTGCCCTGATTCCAGGGTTTCTTTATAAAATTTCCTTCTTACACTTAAAAGAAAAACCCTTTTTGTATGATAACAGGCGTGCCTCAAACTCCACTCCACATCGGTCTGCATGCAAATTGCTGCTCCTGCCTTATTCTGTTAAAGGAACCCCGGTCCCCCTTGGTGGAAATTTCTGTTTAGGGGCGCGGGCCCCGGTGCCTGTGGCTACGGGGTTAGTCACTGCTTCTGGGCCTTTCCAAAGCTAGGAAATACGTTTCTCTTGTCCATTTGCCTTTGTTTTAAAGGAAAATACATCATGAGTTCATACGACACTCATGAATAAATTTAGGATGAAAGGGCTTCCTTATTTTATCTTATTTTCATACGTCTGTGCATCTCCCCTTTAATCTCCTTTCAAGCAGTTGCTTGCCCATAAATTATAAGAGGGGACTCTATTTAATCTGAAGGCTACATCTGCATCTTCAAAGTACCGCCAGTCATTACCGCAATTCACCCCTTCCCTGGGGCTGGTTTCGGCCTGGGATGCTAATTAAGCTGCAGAACAGTTCACCTGGACGGATCTCCAGACGACTCAGCTTGTCCTGATTAGCTGACACAGGCTTCATCCTAAATTGACCGTCTCCACGTCTGCAGGAGCCTGTGATGTGGCTCGGGCATGCGGTTCGGCACCCATATTAACCCGCCGTCCCTTTAGTGTTACGCAACTTCAAACAGGGCAGGGGGAACTCGGGTTGAAAAGTGGGTCGTGGGGAAGGCCAAGAGGCTGCACCCTGCCAGGCCAGCGGCAGGACGGGGCCCGGAAGTACCTGACTGTAAAGGCAGCCACGGGCCGTGTCTCGGGGCCGAGAACACCGCAAGTCCTGTGTGTCCCCAGCCAGCCAGCCTCTCGCCATCCCCCTGGAGCGCGAGGTCGTTAACTCCGCAGGGAGCTCCTGACCCTCCTGCACTCGGGGCCTAAGCTGATGGAGACCAGTGGCGTGGTGACCGGGGTCGATGGGACTGGCCTGGCCTGGACACCCGAACGCTGCGGGGAGAGTAGCTCGTACGAGTCCTCGTCCCGGGAAGAAGTGTCTCTGCGTGTGGGCAGGGGCGTCAACTGGGGGTGCCGGGTGCCCTTTCCACGGTACGGTTGGAACTGCGCAGGCCACTCCCATGCAGGGTTTCTCTGTACAGTGTCAATGCATTTTCTCAACATTTTCTTTTCTCTGGCTTTCCCGTAAGAACACAGTGTATACTACGTATAACATACCAAAATATGTGTTAATCAATTTTATGTTATTGGTAAGGCTTCCGGTGAACAGCAGCCTGTTAGTGGTTAAGTTCTGGGGGAGTCAACAGTTACACACAGATTTTCCACTGCTCGGGGAGCGGGATCAGCACCCCTAACCCCCATGTTGTTTCAGGGTCAGCCGTATAGAATATACAAATATCAAATCATTATGGTGAACACCTGAAGCCAATAAAATTCCACAAGTCGATTATATCTCACTAAAAAAGAAAGAAACCCTGCGCTCCATGCATCAAAGCACAGCTCGCGTTTCATCTCTTCCTTGAACGCGGACTCCCCCATTTGTCCACATTCCGAGTCTGAGCCCTCCTCTGCCTCATGGGCTACGCCACAGACGACACCCCCTTGCACGAGGATGTGACCCCCGTACAGAGCGATGGACTCCTCAGGACAGGGCTACGCCTCGTGATTCTTGCCTGTGACCAGGCGGCCTTTCGTGGACATCTGCTGCTTCTGTTTCAGCCGGCGTCACCCACTCGGCCACAAGCAGTTTGTCCACAGGGAGCTCTCTGCACGTGCCGTTTCTGGACTAGAAAACGTTTCCTTTTAATTATCTTACTGAGTCTTCTGACAACCCCGTAAGGAGATGAAGCGGGTGCTTGCGCCCAGGTCCCGGAGGACGCAGGTGAGGCGGTGAGCGGCTCAGCACGTGCTGCCGGAGGCGGTGGCGGAGGCGGCGGCGGAGGCGGCTTCCTGGAGCGTGAGCCCAGCATGCACCCCAGTCCGCGTGCACTTTGCCCCGCCCCCCCAGGCCGCGGCGGTGCTAGGAAACAACTCAGAAACGGTCCGTACGCCTTGGGAAACGTGCAAAAGGATGGCCCCAGGCCTTCCGGCGCCGAGCTGGCGCCTTACTTGGCCCAGCCAAGGGTCTCTCTGTTCCGACTGAGCGCACTTCTCAGACATTCCGGTCTCAGGGGCCCTCAGACCCTCAGAATTCTCGAGGACTCGGAAGAACTTTTGTTTCTCTGTGTTGTATTTGACAGTATTTGCCTTATTTGACATTAGAACTGAACTTTTAAAACATTTACATGTTAATTTAGAAATAATGGTCGGCCCATTATGTATAAACATGAATGACATATTTTTTAATAAAAATTACTGTATTTTCCAAAACAAAAATAAAAGTAGTGGGAAGAGTGGCCTTTTATTTTTTTTAAAGATTTTATTTATTTTGGAGAGGTGGGGAGGGAGAAAGAGAGGGAGAGAAACATCAATGTGTGGCTGCCTCTCACCTGGCCCCCAGGCCCTCAACCCAGGCATGAGCCCTGACTGGGAATCGAACTGGTGACCCTTTGGTTCACAGCCCGTGCTCAATCCACTGAGCTACACCAGTCAGGGAGTGGCCTGGTTTTTACCTTTTGGTAAATCACCGAAACGTCCGCTTTAATGGACGAAAACCGGACTCGCGGTTGGCACTCGGTCTGCGGCAATAGGCCGCTCGGTTACACAGCGTGTCAGCAAAGTTCAGCCCCATGCAGACGCGTGGTTGGGGACGGGAGAGTATTTCTGTAGCCTTTCAGATGCCAGACAAAAACTCTAAAATTCATAAAAGACCAGCAGGAACGTGGAATCTGGGGCTGTCGATACCAATGAACCCTTCGCAGGCTTTCCCCTTAGGATCCACTGCTCTACCTGGGATTTGAATTCATCGTTTGTCCCCGTGGGGCAGGCAGAATAATGGCGTCCAAAGACACCCTCTTCCTATCACCCCCAACCCGGGAGGGTTGCTGAGAAAGCCTGAGACAAAAGAGAGACAGATGCCACGTTGCTGCCCTCGGAGACGGAAGGACTCACAAGAGCGGGGGAAGGTGGGGGCCTTCAGAGGCAGGAAAACAGAGGAAACACACTCCCCCCGGAGCCTCCGGAGGGGAGGGGGGCGCGGGCTGTGGCGGCACCCCGACCTTAGCCCTGGAAGGTCGTGTCAGACTTCGGAACCGCAGAACGGCAAGGTAACCGTGTTGTCTGAAGCCACTGATTCTGCGGTGGTTGTTGGGGCGCAGGAGGAGACGCCTACAGCGGGTGGGACTTGTAGCAGCAGGAACGGTCCCTTGGGAAGCGATGGTTCTCTGACTTACCCACAGTCCCCCAGTGACGACGCGTTAAACTCCACAGCAGCACCAACTCCCCTTCGTTAACATCCCGCTGACCCCGTCCGAAGACTCGTCCGCAGACTGTGACGCGGCCGACACCAGCTTTCCAACGTTTTCACTCGGAAACTTCGATTTTATCGTAGGCAGCAAATGCCGTAGGAGGTCTTCCTTGAAGTGACAGGCTGACTTCATTCAGGTTTGAGACAGTCTTGTCTACAGGACTGAAGTCAAGCAGACCTGCCTGTCTGCCAGTGACCCCCTGCGCTTTGCAGGTGCCACAAGGGCTCGATACACGCCCGTGCGACCTCCCAGGATATTACAACCTGAGTGCCCAGGGTCGAGCTTTGATGAGGTCAATACGCCAACATCCTCATCAAGGACACCAGGTTGTGAACAGAGTGGTCTTGAATTTTGTTGTTTTAGCTTAAAGTTTTAGAGTAGCTTTTTATTTAACATTAAAACGATTTTTGAAATAGCTTAGTATTGAATAAAATTGACCTCAAGATCAGGGTTCACTTGTCAGCACTACTGAGCCTTGTGGGCCAGGTAACGTGTCACGGGCGTGCCTGCAGCCCTCGCTGGGGCGGGGGCTGTCCTGTGAACCCAAAGGTGTCAAGCAGCACTGCCAGCTTCTCCCCACCAGATGCCAGGAGCGCCCCCAAGTTATGACACCCAAAAGTGTCTCCAGACATTGCAGATGCTCCCTGAGGAGCAAGGTCACCCCCGTTGAGAACCAAAGCTTTATCAGGGGTGTCCAGCCTTTGGGCGTCTCTGCACCACGCTGGAAGAAGAGTTGTTGTGGCCCACACATTAAATACACTGGGACACGTAATCACAAGACAATCTCATAATGTTTTAAGTAAATTTACAATTTTGTGTGGGACCGCATTCATAGACGCATGCAGCCCACGGGCTGGGCACCCCTGCTAGATCTTCTGGCTTCAAATGCCCCAACACCTCCCACTGACCCACTTTCAGAAACCAGCTCAACCACAGGTGGTATTTGTGACACAGGCAGTGGACTTCAAAGGGTTTTTTTTTTAGAGAGGGGGAAGGGAGAGAGAAAGGGAGAGGAACATCAATGTGTGGTTACCTCTTGTGTGCCCCCTACTGGGGACCTGGCCTGAAATCCAGGCATGTGCCCTGACTGGGAATCGAACCAGCGACCTTTTGGTTCCCAGGCCAGTGCTCAATCCACTGAGCCACACTGGCCAGGGCCACTTCAAAGGGTTTTGCTCTCACACTTCTAAAATGGTTTTGAAAACTTGTGAACACATTTGTAAGTTAACATCTAAACATTTGTATCATAAGTTCAAATAATTATAAAGAATCTAGTCTCTGCTCTTATACATTATAGACATGCTTTAAATATACGTCACTGAAAACCTTTAAGCTGAAAAGAACTTATTAAATTAGTGGAGAATGTCAGCTAGAAACCTAATCTTGTCTTTGAAACAAACCAGTTAACTCAGGCTACAGTGAACTCGTAAAAGGACAAAAAAAAAAGAAGACACACGTACTTGGAAGGTTCCTAGTGGCTTAAAAAAAAAAAGAAAGAAAGAGCAGAGCCTCGCAGCCATTTGTCAACCGCACACTCAGAAGCGCCAGTGCTGACCCGCCACCGGCTCCGCTCCGCGGTCTGCCACCTGGACTCAGAGAAAGGTTTCGTGGACGAATTCAACCAATAGGACTGACGTTTTCCCTCCGAAACTGGCGGCTCTGGCCAATCAGAGCGGCTCTATTCTGACCAATCAGGGACCTTCTGGCGGGGGGCGCACAGTTTCCACTGAGCTTTTCAGGAGCTGAGTCACGGAAGCCGGCTGGGAGCGGGGCGGAGAGGAGCGGCCTTACTGCAGAGGGGCCTGGCCCCAGGGCAGCCTCCCGGCCGTGCTGGCCTCCCAGCCACGCTGCATCACCACTGAGCCGTTCGGCAGCGGCGCAGTGCTCTACACTGTGGGGCTGTTTGCAAGGAACAAAGTTTCCCCGCTGGCCGCAGAGGCCCCGCCCCCACCCCACGTCCACCTGCGCCGCTGGGCCCCGCCCCGGTGTGAGGGCGGCTGCGCGCCAGGCCTGGGGGGCGTGGTCTAGGTCTGCCCGCCCTGCGGGATCCGCAGCGCGGGCGGTGCTGGCCGTTGGCGTGGCTTGGGCGGTTGTCCTGGAGAAGCAAGATGGCGGCGGCGACGGCGGCCCCGGTGGTGGCGGAGGAGGACACGGAGCTGCGGGACCTGCTGGTGCAGACGCTGGAGAACAGCGGGGTCCTGAACCGCATCAAGGTTGGGCGGGAGGCCGGCAGCCCGGCAGAGGGAACGGCGACCGGGCCGCGGGGCCTGGGTGGACGGCGGGCGCCACGGAGGGCCGGGGGCGCGTTGGGCTGACCGCCTGAGCGGGGGCGGGACCGCGGGCGGGGTCCGGTGTCAGGGTCATTCCAGGTCCCGGGTTCCCTGCTGCTGGGGGCGGCTGGCTGCCGTGGGAGTGGGGCGGCGGCGCATTCGCGGAACCGGCTTCCAGACGCTGTGGGGCCGGCGGGCGCGATCGCGGGAGCGGGACTGCACCAGCGGGTGACGCTGGGGAAGCCAACGAGTCCGGGCTGCGGTCTAGCCGCCGCACCTGTCCACCGGCGTCACTGTCCTGCTGGTTTGCTCTTGGGCTTTCGCTGGTGTGGACGGCGCCCGTGGAACTTGCGTGTGTGCCTTTCTTTTCATGACAATTGTCTCCAAGCAGTTTTTGTTCTATTATCCTTTTGTGTTTTAAAGGCTGAACTCCGAGCAGCTGTGTTTTTAGCCCTAGAGGAGCAAGAAAAAATAGAGGTATGAAATCTACGAATTTAATTGTGGCTCTATTCACTCATGTTGAATTTCTGATTACCTAAAAACCATTCTAAAATGCTACTTATTGTAGTGTGTAGACGGGTAGTTTTGAACTATTAAGGATTACATTCCTTTATTATAGGAAGAGAGTCGAAATTTCTCGTTTTGTGTGTATTTCAGAATTTTGGAGCTGTCTGAGGCCAATACTAAGTCCTGATCAGCATAGATCCTGATTGTAGGGGACTCTGAAACGCAGGTCGTAGGACTTATTTGAAGAAATGGTTCCGTTGTCCGAGTTTTCTGCAGGGCCCCTGGGGACCTTCAGTAACACGCCGATGTGCACTGTGAACCGCGCTCCACGGGGGAGTGTAGCGCGCACCTTCCCGCAAACTGTCAGACCACCCCCCTTGTTCTCAAGTCACTCAGTCTTTCTGATTGTCAGAAGTCCACTTCTCTGTATTTAGTTTTTTCTCTCTACTCCAAGTCCCACCACCACCCGAGTGAAGATCCTGAAACTTGTCCACAAGAACCACCTCATCGTCCTGGTCTTCAGCCCCCTCTGTGACAACCAGTCCCTCTGCTCTCACTGCTCTAGGCCCACAGGCCTCCGTGGAGCCCTTCAACTTGGCCCCTCTGTGTTTGTCCAGCGTCGGTCTCCTCTCCGCTGCCACTGGTCTGGGCCCCTTGGTCTGTGCCTCAGAGCCTCGCCCCGAAGCCTTCCTTGGTCGGGAAAGGAGTCCGAGTGACCACAGGATTCCGTGGACTGGCTCCCGCCTCGTGTGTGGTGCACTGCCGAGGGCCCCGGGTGGTGGGCACCGCCCCACCAGTGCTCCCCCTCACTCCTGACCGAGGGTCCTGGCTCTCCGGGGAGTGCAGACGTGCAGACGCTCAGGTCCTGGTGTTGTGTCCTCCCCCAGAGAGAGAGACCCCCCCGCCCCCCCCGCGGAAGAGGCTCTGCCCGGGTCAGCCGTGCCCGGGCTCTCAGCTCCTGCCAGTTGCCGAGTCTCTTGCTTGCCCCTGCCGGGGGCTTGTCTAGGCCCTGGAAGCGGGTTCCCGGGCTCATGCCCTGCTCCCACCACTGCTCTGCCTTTCCTCGAGGACAGGCTTTGAGGGACTGTGTGTCTAATGTGACCTTTTAGGTCCCAGGCACGCTTTAGTCAGTTAACGACCTCAGGCTGCTGCACCTCAGTGATTTCTCCCGCCGCGGTCAGCGAGGCGCACTCAGTGAGTCCTGGTGCTCTCCCGGCGAAGTCGCTCCTCGTGGCACTTGACATTCTTCCTCCCTCCTTCCTTCCTGCGCACCTCCTTCGACTTCGGGGGCTCTCCTGCTCTGTCTTCTTTTGACCACTCGTGGGTCACAAGGTCTGCAGCGAGATCCTTCTCCTGTTCGCCTCGCTGGAGTTCTAGGGGCAGCGTCCCACAGCTGTCACTCTCCCTGAGTGACCGTGACCACACCAGCGACGGCCGCCTGCACCTCTGGCCCGAGTCACCCTCCTGAGCGCCGGGCCTGTGTCTCACCCGGCCTGCCCTGCTGATCGTCCTCACGGGGACCGTCACTCAGCCCAGCAGGAAACCCGAGAGGCCTGCCCTTCTTTCCGCGCGTCCTGCCTGGTTCCCTCCGTCGCTCTGTCCCTGCTTTGTCTGAGGAACTTCTCGGCTGCCCCGTGGCTTCTGCCTCGTGACTTCTTTGCCGGGGGGCTCTCCCTTCCGTGCTTTCCCTGCTGCTGTCCCCCTCCAGCTGCCTGAACGCCTTGCCCCACACGGCTCCTAGGTGGGCTGTTTGTAGTACGCGGTCGACCTTGCCCCTCCACTTCCTCCAAATACTTCAGTCAGCTCCACGTCTTAAAATTCCCTAGACCAGCTTACTGAGGATCTTCGTGATCTCTATCCTCCTTGTCATTTTTGAGTTAGAAAAACAAACTATTGAGATGTAATTGACCTGCAATGAATTCAGTATACTAAAAATGTATGATCTGATGCATTGTAACATATTTATGCGTCCATTCAAGGCAGTAAACGTACCCATGACCCTCAGAAGCCGCCCTCAGCCCCCCACACCCCTTTGTAGCACCCCACCCCCAACCTGGGCAACCCAAGGGTCTTTGGCAGCTGGACAGGCGGGGTCACATAGGGCATGCTCTTTTTGGGGGGCGGTGTCCGGCTGCATTCGTGTAGCACAATCGATTTGAGGTTCGTTCCTGCGGCCATTGGTGTTCGTGGGCGGTGCCGTAGGGCTCCCACTCGGTGCCCGCCCCCTGAGTCCCGCGGCTGTGGGCGCCGTGCGCCTGTCCTGGACGCCGGGCTCGTGTCCCGTGTGCAGCTCTGGTGGACGCGGTGGCAGTGAGCACCCGCGCACGTGTCTGGCTGGGCCCTGGGCTCGCGCTGCCCCTGAGGAAGCACGGGGGGGGGGGTCGGCTGCTCGGTGGGGGCGTCTAGCTCTGCGAAACGCCGCAGCCTGCTCCCCGGAGTGGCCGCGCCCCGGCACATCGGCTGGGTGTGAGGCTGCCGCTCTGCCCGACCGTGCGGCCCGCGTGGCGAGGCCTCGGCCTGCTGGACCTGCCGTCCGCTCGTCCGGACGGTGTCTGACGGCAAGAGGCAGGCGGCCTGTGACCACGGGAATTCGTCTCACTGCGGCTGACGGGCCGGGCCAGCGCGCACGCGGGTCCCGTTCGCCGTGAGCGTGGCTCGAGGGCGGGCAGCGTGGCCGTGTCAGACCTCACTGCACTGAAGTAACAGCCAGTAGTCTTCATGAGTAAACTCAGTGCTATTTCACGCGCGTATTTGAAGATCTGGATTCTAAAGCATTTTAACGAGCAATTCGTAAAACGTTTAAAAATACAAACCCTGTGGTTTTGTTGACTGAGATGTGAAGTAATACAAAGCAGTTGTTTTAATGATCGATAGGTGTGGAGTGCGGTTAACCGTAATTTTATGGGTGACAATATCTTATCTACATCTTAGCTGAAAAATTACACTTCGATCCACATTTTGTAGTGTTCTTACGACGAACACATGACGCTTACACAATATTTCGTTTTCTCAACAGAACAAAACTCCTTTAGTCAATGAAAGCCTGAAGAAGTTTTTAAACACAAAAGACGGTAAGATGTTCGCTTGTGCTTGTTGGAGCATCTGTGGCTAGATGTCCAGATCCGGGCTGCGTGTGGGAGAAGCTGGGGTCCCGCTGTGCTCTGAAGTCTGTGACTCCCGTTCGCTCAGACAGCTGCTTGCTGTGTCACGTGTTGTCGGTCCTAGGACACTGGGGATGTCCCCCGCTGGCTGTAGGGCGCAGGACACCGTGACCCGCTGGCCAAGCATCCACTGACTGACACTACTTCCAGAGCTAGGGCCCGACGGGAAGATGGGGTGGGGGCAGGGACTCCATCGCTTCCCTGGGCTGTGGGGTGGTGGGGTGGGGCTCATCGTCTCTCCCGTTAGCCAGGCTAACGTCCTGCAGGCCCCTGGGGGCTCGCTCACCGCCTCCCCTCTCTCCGCAGGCCGGCTGGTGGCCAGTCTGGTGGCGGAGTTCCTTCAGTTCTTTAACCTTGACTTCACCTTGGCCGTTTTCCAGCCTGAAACGAGCACAGTAAGAAGGATGGTTTTTCATTACCTTTGCAGCCTTTGACAGGGAGTTCGCAATAAGCCGAAAACTGGCATTTGACAACTTCTAGTGTCTTGCACGGAGGGGATTTTTGTAGCTGCCCATTTTTCTTCAACACCCCCTGAGCCGCCCACTGGCACCGGGGTCCCTGGTTTATTTAGTTTGAAGGGAATGTTGTTGCAAAGTGAATTGGTCACGGTGTTAGACTCGCCTGTTAGTGTAGACTTTGAACGTAGACACTGGTAAGAGAAAAACGTAACAAAAAACTGAACCTGGCATTTCCCACGCGAAGCCCCAAACAGCGGTTTGCGTCACTGTGGCCTCCTGCCGTGTGTCCTCGTGCGCACACCCACTTCTCGGGGACTCTGCGCTTCTCGGGGTCGGGGGGAGACACCGCCATCCGCGGGGGGCTTGCGCCTGTCCCGTCCAGTGAGTGCGGTTGGGGGGAGCCTCAGGCAGGGTGCGTGGCGGCTCCCACTGTACAGAATTTTAAAAAATGGACATTTCCCTCCTTAGAAAAACGGTCTCTGCGTTTAGAGATGTCTCTAGGTTCTGAAGATACTTTTCTTTAACCTCCGAAAGTGACTGTGCTGCGTGTTTGCGCACTGAAAGCTCACTTTCCCGTCTCCCTCCCTAGTTCCAGGGTCTGGACGGCCGGGAGGACTTAGCCCGCGACTTGGGCATTCCTGAGGCGGAGGGCACTGTCGGGGGGCCCTTGCTGTTGGAGGTGATCAGGCGCTGTCAGCAGAAGGGGGACGGGCCGGCCGGCGGGCAGGTGAGTGCAGGCCTGCGCTTGGTCGCCGCTTCCCGTTTCCGTCAGCGGATCCTGTGTGCCGAGTGAATCCGGGTGCAAATAAAAACCAGTGAGACGCGCTCGGCTCGCAGGAGCGCACGTTCTGGTGGAAGCTGGACACGCGGCCCCTGTTCCGGGGCCGACCCCGCTCCCCACTCCCGCTCCTTCGCGGAGGGGCCCAGGGCGCCCGCCGGCATCCTGGGCCTGCCCTGGAAGGGCCGAGGGCGCTCAGCCCGGGGTCAGCTGCCGCCGTCGCGCTGTTCGACATCGAGGGGCCCACGTGGAGGCCGGTTAGTTCTAAACAGAAAGGCTTTATGAACTGGACCTGAAACTGCTTAAGCTGTAACGTCGCTCAGTGTCTGAGCATTTTCAGGTCTGTGCTTCTGACGAGCCGAGTGGTTCTCACTCCTGCCCGTCCTGTCTGGGTGCGGGTGACGAGAGCCGTGTCCGCTCTCTGCTCACGCGCGCTGCCCTCACGGGGAGCCGCTGCCCTCAGGGGGAGACGGCCCGCACAGCCGCACAGCCGGCTGAGCGTGTGCTTCCGGTCCCCCGCTGTCGGGAGAGTGGGGGGTACTGGCTGCCTGCCGTTGCTCCGTCTGGGGCATCTCGGGGTGTGTTTCCTATTAGAGTCTTTGCAGATCAGCAACGCTTGACTCGAGTGCTCAGTGCATAATAAATAGCTTGTTCTAACTAAAGGTGAAAGGTAGGGAAGTTACAGGTACCAGGAGAGGGAGAGCTACTCGAGATAAGATGCTTTCAAGGAAACGGAGACTTAAATGATGGTTTATGACTGTGGAGGACTTACCACGCAGTGAGTGACGAGTTGTGAACGTCCGAGTGAGTTTAGAGGAAGGGGGCGGTGTTGTCCACGTCGAAGCTCCGTGCGCCTCCGCCTGCCCTGAGAGTGAGGCGGTGGCGGGGGGCGGGTGCTGAGGACGGAGGTGGCGGCCGGTGCGGGGGGGCGCACGCCGCGGAGCGCAGGTGGTCACCGCAGCCTGTGCCTTGTCGCTCTGTCCGTGCGCAGCTGTCCGACGGGGTCTTGGTGGGCACTCACCGTCCGCGGGCGCATGCTGGCTGCTAGTGAACAGAAGATGCCACGTTCACGGGACCCCCAACAGTCGCGGCCCCACCCTCCTGGGCCAGCAGCCTGTGGTGGGGGTGACACGTCCTGGCTTCTGCGGCCCTGGCCTCTGTCTCTCTCTGTACCCCCTTTCACATCGTCGCCATGGCTGTGGGGTTCACCTGCGTGGTGGCTGCCCATGTTTTCTCCCTGGTTCGCTCCCCCTTCCCCAGCGTCCGGGACCAGCCTGGGCTCTGGAGCCAGGCTGTGTGGTTCACACCCAGCTCGGCCACGCCCTTCGTGTGACCTACGTCAGCCCCTCGCCCCCGTGCCTCAGGCTGCGCCCCGGTGTGGTGGAGGGAGCACAGAGCAGAGCTGGGCACTCGGAGACCCTGGCACTGTGCGCGATGCTGTTGCCTTTGCGTTAGGATGGCTCCCGGAGCACCACCTGGTCCTGTCCCCTGGCTGGAGCCGGAGTGCCAGACTCCTCCCAAGACACCCCCACCCCCGGGGTAACCCACTAAGCCTTGCAGTCCTGTGTGCAAAGGACAACTGTGTTGTCTGTACTGCTGGCCAGGTGGAAGGGACGCGGGACGGAAGCGCCCGCTGCCGTCCTTCCTCCCACGCTGCTCTGTGTGGGCTCTGCCCTCCGACTGCCTGGCTCCAGCCCGGGGATTTGCCTGCCGGCGCCGAGGGGCCCCTCAGTGTGCCCGGAGGTTCTGTGCGAGGCCGGGCCAGCCCGGTGTCCGAGCAGCGGGAGGACAGTCGAGGGAGGGGAAGGAAGTCGGGCGCTGCCCTCTGCAGAGAGAGGGGTCTACTGGGGGCCAGCGGGATGGGCGTGGCGGGTCGGGGAAGGGGGCGGGACTGGCGGGCGGCGGGCAGGCGCAGGCTGGCCGGGAAGTGCCCGGCAGGGAGTCAGGTGCTGAGCGCTCTCTGCTCCTTTAAACTGAAGTTGGCGGAATCTCTAAGGGTGTGGTCACCTGGGAGAGATCAAGTGCCAACGTGCGTGGGGGTCTCGGGTGCTCAAGTTCTGTTGAGGTGTGATTCTGGCTGTGTTCTGTTTTTAAGTGTGTTAACTTCAAACTGAACGTTGCAGGGTGCGCTGGATGTGGCTGCGGTGCCCCCTCCCCCGGCGCCACCTGAGGGAAATGCCAGTGTGTCCACGGGTCCCAGCAAGGTGAGTCGGGGGCTGGGCTGTGGTCTTCCGCTCCGGTCTTACTCGTCGCTCGATTTGCTGTTTTGTGACACTGGTGCTGCCACGTTTCTGGACGGTGCTTTCCCTCTCGGTGACGTGTGTTAGAAGGGCGTTTGGCCTCACTGGTGGTCCTTGAACTCCGCGTCCCAGGGAGGGGCGTGCTGGGGGAGAGCAGGCCCGTGGGGCAGTGGGGCCGTGCGTGCTGTGCACTCTCCCTTCCCCTTCCTGGAGCGGAGAGGCTCGCTCACGTTCCACGTGGAGATTCGGACTCGGGGCCGTCGGGCTCCAGAACACGGTGCTGTGGTGGACGCCGCAGCTGGGCGGCGGGTCTGGCGCTGTCGGGCAGGACGGGCTTTTGTAGCAATGGGCCGTTCTGAGGGCTCGGGTTGTGTTTGCTTGTGGTTGGGGCGCTGTTGGAGTTCAGGCCTGCTGATTCCCTGGGTTTGGGGTAACGGGAGATGAAGTGAGTGGGGCACTGGAAATTGAAGTCCGAGACCCTTGCGTCCGTGCCAGCAGTGGTGGGACGGCGGGTGTGCCGAGGGACCTGCTGTGTCACCGAGCCTGGGCCAGCAGCGGAGTGCGTGGTGGCTGCCCTCTGACCCCCACCCTCAGCTGTGCAGAGAGTGAAGCCCGGCCACAGTGCAGGGGTGGGTCCTGGCACAGCCGGCTGGCGGGCGCAGGCACTTGGAGCGGGCCTGGGCGCAGCTGCGGGCAGAGCCCCGGGGGCGGCTCCTGCTGCGGCTGGCCTGTGGGTCCCCTTCCCTGGCTCAGTTCCGAGGCAGAGGCCTTGGACTCGGCGCCCTCCCTTGCACAGAGGCCCTGTGCTGTCGGCAGTGCCGGCTCCGGGCTCCGGGCCTGCCCTGGGGGCGAGTCCTGGAAGGCCCTCCGCCTTGCTGCCCGGGGACAGCCGAGCGCAGAGCTGGCCCCAGAGTCCCTGGGGGTGCCCTTCGGGGAGGAGAGCCTCCGTAAGGCTCTGCTTTCTAGGGGCTGAAACTCACGCCTGGTCCGTAGCACGGACTTGCACCCAGCGCAGCGAGCCCTGTGGGAGTTTCCTCTTCAGCAGTTGTTAAAGCCAGCGATACTCACCTGTCACAGGCGGTGTGTCTTCAGGATCAGATACTGCCGACTGTTTTACACATTCTGGTCTCTTTATGTAAGATCGTTTAAGATTGAAGAATTACGACAAGAATCTGAGGTTTTAAGTCGGTTGGGACGTGCTGCTCCAAACCGGCGATGTTCAGCCGGTGTCAGCCGGTGCGCCGCACGGACCTTGATAGCGAGCGGCACCTGACCGCGGAGGGGGCGCCGGCCTGTCTTCCCTGCGGCCGTCAGAGGAAACGCGGGCCACCGCCCGTGCGGCAGACCCTGCGGTGCGGACGACTCAGAGTCACACCTGTTTCTCAGCTCGGCAAGGAGCGTGTCCTCCGGCACGCCGCAGGCTTCCGGCCCCCAGTCCGCGTGCCGGGAGGTGGGAGAGCTCGGCACCCACCGCTCTGAGCGGTCCCGGGGGAGGGCTGGCAGCGGCCGAGGCCCACCCAGGAGCGGTCACCAGGCCCGCGGGCCCACACTGCTCGGCCTCCGGGCCTGTGTGGCAGTGGCCCGTGGGGACATCAGAGCCCAGATCCGCTGGGCCCGGCTGAGGCGCACCGTGGTTCTGACCGTGTGCGTTTGGGATTCCAGACCTTTCCTCCTGCTTTTCGTGCCGGCTTCCCTCTTGCCCCAGGGGGTCGTGGACCCCCCCCCCCCCGGGCGCTCTGGCCAGGCCCGCGCCTGTGGTGTCTTGCCAGGCCGGAGCTCCACGGGGAGCAGCGGGGGCTCTGGGAGGTGAGGGGCAGAGGCCGGGCCCCACGCTGCTTGTGGGGAGCCTGTGGGTGTGCAGGGCGGGCGCCCTCAGAGCGACCCCCCGGGCCCACAGCTGCTGGGCGGGGCCTTTCATCAGGAGCCTGCTGAGGGAGAGTCCAGGCCCAAAGTGGGTTTCAGAAGGGAACACGGTTGGTGTCTCCATTTCTAGGGCGTCTTCTAGTAGGAATCCTTGTTCGTTTAGTTATGAATTAGCTTATCATCAGAGACTTCTGCGTTGCGGTAAAATGTCATTTTATTCTCACGCTCAGATACCGAGGTACAGAGGCCAAGGTAAGAAGAAGACAAGCGGGCAGCAGCCTGGTGCCCAGGTAACGTGCGTGAGGGCGGGGGCGGGGCGGCCTGGCGTCCCCCCGGTGAGGGCCGCTCTCCTGCGGAACGCCCCTCCTCTCTCTGCCGTCGGAGCGCGGCCAAGTCACGGGCGTGGGACAGGAGCTGGCCGGCCCTCAGCCTCTCCCCGGGCGGGAGTCACACTGCTGCGCTCTGACACTACAGTCAGTCTTATTTTGGGGCTTCCGTGGTCTTTGGCCACGAAAAAGTCGAAAATACTTACTTTTCGAATGGATGGTCACATACACATCCTTGATGTGATGATTTTAATCTGAGATCAGTAGAACTACTTTTCGATACGTCCTGGTCAGTGCGTTAAAGGCTGAATCGTTTCCTTCCGGACGTTTTTGGGTTCAGCAGCTGTGAAACCATTGCCCTTTGGTTAGCCCTCAAGGCTGGGCTCCCGTGGCCCGGCTCCCGTGGCCCGGCTCCGTGGCCTGGCTCCGTGGTCCGGCGGGGACGCGAGGGGAGGAGCGCGCATGCGGCAGTGACCAGTGCCTCGACTGCTTTTGTTTCCTCCCCGAAGGTCACCAGCCGGTAGACTGACCTCTGTTAGACTTTGAGTGTTAGCGGTCTTAGAAGCGTTACTAACCAGCTGTTTGCCCACGTGCTTCTCGGAAGATAAGCCCGTTCCCCCTGTCATTCTGGAGGCCCTCAGTCCTCTCGGCCCGGTCTGTGCGCAGACTGCTGAGGGCCTCCAGGGCGGGGGGTTCCCGAGGCTGTGTGTGCCGTGGGTGCCGTGGGTGCTGTGTGTGCCGGGTGTGCCGTGGGTGCTGGGTGTGCCGTGGGTGCTGTGTGTGCCGTGGGTGCTGTGTGTGCCGTGGGTGCTGGGCCGCGGTGGTTTCCACTGGCTGCCGCTGGCTCCCCCCTGCCCCTGCGTTTGCTCGCGCGGTCTCTGCGCCTCCCCGGGAGAGAGGGTGCTTCACAGCGTTCCTGCGCAGGCAGGTCTGAGCGTCCGCGGGCAGGACGGCACTGCGGGCAGGACGGCCCCCGGGGCCGTCGGGTCAGCGCTCCGGTCAGCGGTTCACAGTCCAGAGGGAGGGGGAGGGAGTGGAAAATGCAGAACACACATCGTCAGCGGGTGCTTTTGTCATCAGTTTCTCGGACTCTTAGAAAGTGAAGAGCACGTTTCACAGTGTTGAGTTTTTACAGTCTTGCTGGTGTCCTGGGTTTTAAAGAGAGTCGAACGTGCGAGGCAGTGGCTATGAAGAAACCAAGCACAGGGAGGACACTGTCACTTTGTGTGGTGGAGCAGTGTGGCAGCAGACACCTCCTGGGCGGGCCTCGGGGCGGGGGCAGAGTGCGGGCCCACGTCCTGTCCTCCGGTTCCCGAGCCCCAGCCCCGGGCTGCGTCCCTCCGAGCCCCTTCCCTCCGTCCCCCGCCCTGGCCCGGGAGCCGCTGTGCAGGGCGCCTGTTTGCGGCGCCCAGCGCCGTCTCCAGCCTCACAGAGGGCCCTCGCTCCTCGTCCCTCTGCCTGTCCGCTTTGCCTCGTGCCTGCATCTGCTTCCCTGGTCCCTGGTACCCCTCACTCGGACATCTCACCCCTCCCCACGCCACGCTGCGGGGGCATGGAGGCTGCACACAGCAGGCAGGGCTCTAGGTGGCGCTGTCTGCACGCGGCCGGGTGGGAGCTCTGCCAGCTGAGCTGAGCCCACGGGCGGCCCTGGTGGGGGCCGGGCTTCGGTGTGCCGCAGGCGCGGGGCCGGTGGCTCGGTCGGAGACCTCTGGCTGTGTTCAGAGGAGCAGCTGTCACGTTCCAGTGAACCTAAAAATCGGTCCCGTGTGCGTACGCCCGGTTGTGCTTAGGGTCGTGAACCCGTGTAAGCACAAAGCAGAAGCTACGGCTTCTGAACTCCTTTGACTCGGGTGAAGCGGAAGTTGCGTCTCTGGGTGCTGTTCCTGCGGCGTCAGCAGACGGCAGACGGAGACCCGGGAGACGGGGTGGGTGCACAGTGGGCGAGCGGGCGCTTCCTCGCCCAGCTGACGGCTTTCCGTGTGTGCTGGCACGGCCTTCCGGGGCCTTCCCTGCGTCTCTGCAGCCCATCTCGTCGTCCTGTCGGAAGGCAGGACCAGAGATTAGAGCGGCCTTCGGCTTGGCAGGCTCCACCACTGGGTTTCTTTTATGTCAGCACGTTACACGTAACGTGTAAGGTCAGCCTTTTGTAATCGCTCTTCCGGGGGGTGTTTTGAAACTAGTGTCGATGGAGGTATTTTTTCTCCGGGTTCTTAAAAAAGGGCCATTTCTTCAGACCTCGCTTCTCGCCTTCAAGATTCTTGGATGAGCCCAGCTTTGTGTTGAGTTAGAGCGGCGAGGGGGTCCCAGCCTGTGTGTGTTTGGGGGCTTGTTTCTGTGTCTCTCACAGACACCTCGGGGTGCGCTAGGCAAACCCAGTCATTTCCTACCCAGACACACGTGCGCGCACACACCCTGACTGTATGAACACGCATGCACACACACTGAACACACACACACGCACCCAGACGATATGAACACGCGCACACACACATACCCTGACTGCGTGCACATGCACGCACACACACTGAACAGGCACACACACTGAACACGCACGCACATACACCCTGACTGTATGAACACACACGCACACACCCTGACTGTATGAACACACATGCACACACACTGAACACACACACACACCCTGACGATATGAACACGCACGCACATACACCCTGACTGTATGAACACACACACATACCCTGACTGTATGAACACACACACACATACCCTGACTGTATGAACACACATGCACACACACTGAACACACACACACACACACACACACCCTGACGATATGAAAACGCACACACGCTGTGAACTCACGCGCACCACACCGAGTGCGTGAGCACCCGTGGTGACTGCACGCCCGCCATCCGCGCCCGCCGCCCTTCCCGGCCAGCTGTGCAGCCCCGGGCGCTGCCCGCCCACTGGACCCCGAGCTGCCCGCCCACTGGACCCCGAGCTGCCAGCGGGCGGGTGCGGTTCCAAAGCCAGGGAGCGGGGTCTCCTGTGCGCCTGCGGCAGTTCCAGATGCTGCCAGAGCAGGGAACGGAGTCCCTCTGGGGACGCCGAGTGTTTAGAAAGGGGGTGAGATTTCGTGATTCTGGGATTCTACAGTGTTTAGTTCACAGGTGAACGGGTTAAACTTGCAGGTGTGTTTGTGTTACAGGTGTAATGAAATTACTTCCCTAAATTTATGGGTGAGTTTTGGGTCAGAAACTGCCTTGAGTGGGTTTGGGGGTGGGGAGCTGGGGGTGGTTAAGGCGTGGGCGGGAAGACAGTTTGCAGGAAGTGTTTGAAAACTTGGAGACCTGTCTTTGGCTTTGACGTTTCTCTTCACGAGCAGTTCAGATGAAAGTCTTTAGATTGGGAAAGGTGATTGTTCTCCAGGTTCGTAGGACATTCCAGTGATAATGCACGTTTTCGACCCCTGGGCTGTCAGTGGTCCCTCTCACTGCGAAGCTCCTCTCTGTGGTGGTGTTCCCCCTGTGACGTCAGTCTGGGGGGGCCTGGGATGCTGGAGGCAGGAGCTTAGCTGCACACCGGAGCTGCGCTCCCACTTGGCTGTGACTTAGCAGAAAGCGTACGTGTCCTGTGCGGCCACGGGGGCTGCGGGCCCGCTGCCGTGCGGCGCGGTGGGTCTCTCGCCTTTATGAAGAGACGGAGCCTCACGGTGAATGCCTTTACGAAAAATCGTCACGCACCGTCACCACGTCCGTCAGCTGCTCGGGCCGCCGTCACGAAGCACAGCGAGCGCTGCGGCCTGACCCGCAGAAGCACACTGTCCTCGGTCCCGGAGGCCGGCAGCCCGAGGCCAGGGCTCCGCAGAGCGGGGTCCCTCTGCTGGTGGCCCGGCCACCCTGGGCTTGTCCCCGCTGTCACACTTCCACGGGGCTCTCCTGTGTGTCTGTCCTCCCGTGTGAGGACACAGGCGTGGGGGGCAGGGGCCTGTCCTACTCGAGTCTGACCGCGGCGGGCAAGTGACCCTGTTGTGACTGAGGGCCCGCGCTGAAGTCCTGCAGTGAGGCCCCCGCGGTCTTTTCTGGGGAGGCCCGTGTCCCCGACAGCGGCGGAGGCCCCCGAGGTTGGCCAGGGAGAGAGTCCTAAGCACCGCTGTGGGCTCTCCTTCCCGCTGTGGGCCACACGTCTGTGTTTTAACCAGCGCCCGGCCCTAGCCGTGGACTCGCGAGTCTCAGCTCTGCTTTCCCGCACTGGGGGCAGGACCAGGGACGGCGTCTGTGTAGAGGGCGGTCATGACGGGTCTTCAGCCGGAGGCGGGTTGAGAGCGGGCTTGTTGCTGCTCAGGGGATGTGGGCGCCCGAAGGAGACCGCTCCCCGAGTGTGGCCGGTGTCCGTGCGTCCGCAGGCTGGGTCGGTCACCCTCCTGAGTGTGCGCTTTCCTCCACAGTAAGCGTTGCGTGGAATGACGCTTACTGAATGTACCAGTTAACCCAGCTGGGCGATGCTCTTTGTGGTAAAAAAGTAAGCCACAGTTACAAGCTGATGACGCGGCCCCGTGTGGTTTGGAAACGGAGTTTCAGAGCGGTTCCAGAGCAGACGGAGCGGTCCCCCCAGACAAACGGAACTGCAGTTGGAGAACCAGCTGGTCGCCTTCGGAAAGCCTGTCTCGTGCTCAGCGTCGTCCGGTGCTTCCTGAGAAACGGGCCTTCTTCCCGCGGCGGAAGAAAGTAACTGTCTTCCTGCTGGCGCGGGGCAGGCCCGTCGTGTGGGCGCGTGTTGTGCTGGGCGCGCACGTTCAGGGGCAGGACGGCCTCCGTGGCATGCTGTTGCGTGTGGGCCAGGACCCCGTGCCGGAGGGTGGGGGGTTAAAGGGACGTAATGAGCAGGACGCGTTGGGAGGGTTTCGGAAATGCCAGCTCCTTTGGGCGCTGCTGTCACCGCGCCGTGCTTCTGCTTTTCCTTGTGGTTGCCGCCACAGGCCCGTCCGGGGCGGACGCGGGGACGGAGCAGGGAGGCGGAGCAGGGAGGCGTTAGGCGGTGCAGGTCTGGGCTCCTGGGCACGGCGTGCAGGTCCCTGGGGCGGGAGTGGAGCTGCGGAGGCGAGCGTCTGTCACCTGCCGGGTGGCTGTCGGGGGCAGAGGGACGCGGCTCCGTGCGGCACGGACCGTGGAGGGCGGCTGGGGCGCTGCTCTGCCGGCAGCGGGGGTCACCTGGGAAACGAGCGGGAAGGCGCCATGCTCCACCTCGATGGCTCTTGTGTCACTCTGGTCCCCTCGTGTGGACCACGCGCCCTTCTCAGCCAGCAGTGCCTCCTTTCCCTCCGCGTTGGAGGGGTGGGTGTGCGGGGGTTTGCGGAGTGGCCGTGTGTGCACGTGCCCGAGGACGTGGGAGGGTTATCTGGGAACGGAGCAGGCGTAGCGGGGCACCCCCACGTCGGGGGCGAGAGGAATGGCGTGGACACCCTTCTCTGGCGTCTCCCCTCGTCCAGTCGGCAGTGCCCTGAGGCCCGGGCTGAGCCGATTCCGCGTGGGGTTGCCCCGGCCTCACACACGTGCTCACACGGAGATTTGCATGTGTTCGTGGCTTTTTGTTAGTGAAAAGATCTTGTTAAAGTTTTCTCACCAAGGAGACCTTCTCTCTTTCCGCGTCTCTCTCTAGAAGGCCAGCAGCGAAGCTAGTCAGAGTGACATCAGCACCTCCTCGTCAGAACCGAAAGGCAAGAGCAGTCTTCAGCTGCTGGCCCACGACACCACAGTCGGGTCCTTCTTGAACACCAGAAGCCTCGGCGTCGAAGACCACGCTGGCCCCGGCCCGCAGGACGGCGACACGGACGGAGACTCTTTCTTCGATGACCCCATCCCGAAACCCGAGAAAACCTACGGTTGGTGAGTCGGCTGTCTTGGGGCGTATCAGACTTGAGGCTTGAAAATACAATTCCTGAGTGTTTTTATTGGGTTGCCCAAAAGTTCTTTCAGTCTTGTCCATGAAATGAGACATTTCCACTTCGACCAGTAGCCGCGTTGACCTGGGTGTTTTGAGTCTGTCGGCGCCCAGAGGGCGCAGGCCGGGCGCTGCTGAGCACCCCCGACGCACCGGGCCGCCCACAGCGGAGGCCCGGCGGGCCAGGTGTCAGCAGGACCGGGGCCCTGCGCAGGCCGTTTCTCGCCCTTTCCATCTGTCGCTGCACCTTCGCCATCCACGCACAGATCTTTTTTGTGTTTCAGTTGCGTTTTTACCTTTCTTGAAATAATGAAGCACGATATGCTGAAAATCCCGCTTTTTGCCAAACAAGCTTTTTGGCCAAGCCAGTGCTCCCTTGGGAAGACGGAGGGGCTGCTGCAGGGTCCGCGCTCCCTGACCCTCGGCCCGGCGTCGTGTGGTCGGAGCCGTGGCCGCCCGCTGAGCCGCGCGCTTGTCTCTTGTCAGGAGGAGAGCGCCCGGGGAGCGCGGAGGACGCCCGGCCTCGCCCTCGGACGAGCCCCCCGCGCAGAGCGGACGCGGCGCCCTCGCGGGAGCCCCCTCGTTCACAGACGCGGAAAGTGAGTGCCGGGCGCAGGCGTGGGCTCTGCCGCGGTGGTTCCCTCGGGAGCGCGCAGTCGCTGCTTGTGCTCTCAGAAAAGTGTGTGTGAGCCATAAAAACGGTTTGTCACCTTACCGTTCGGAGGTATCTCCTGCTAACATTGCGTTCTCTGCTTTTATTGATCAGTTACTAATTTACTTTTAGAGAGAGGGGGAGGGAAGGAGAAAGAGAGGGAGAGAAACGTCAGTGTGCGGTTGTGTCTTGAGCGCCCCCCACTGGGGACCCGGCCCACAGCCCAGGCACGTGCCCTGACTGGGAGTGGAACCTGCGACCCTTTGGTTCTCAGGCCGGCGCTCGGCCCACTGAGCCACACCAGCCGGGGCTGTTTCTCTTCAGTCTGACCTGCATTCTGCTTTCCCTTCACCATCGAGACGCTCTCCGGAGGTTGCCGTCTGGCCGTCTGTCGTGCCGCGTGGACGCGCTGGCGTGTTTGCACCAGCTCGCGCTCGGGCACTGGGATCCCCTGGAGTAGGGTTAAGTCAGTTAATTCGTAGGAACTCCTGTCGTGGATCATGCGGTGCCAGCGGCGCCACAGGACGCTGGACGTGCGGCTGCCTCGGGGTCAGACCTGTCGGTGCAGCAGGGGCCAGGCTGGTGGCTGCACCTTGGTGGCCTCTCTGCCGCCCCCATCCCTGCCCCACCCGCCCTGCAGGGCGCGGAGACCCGGGCCGAGGAGCTCGGGGGCCTGGGGATGAACGTGGACACCGTGGATGCCGTGGACTCCGTGGCACCGGGAGCGGAGGGTTTACTCCGCGGTGTTCAGAGCACAGACGCATACCCCTTGAGAGGGTGCTCCGGGAAGCGTCCCAGCCCTTCAGTGGGAATTGCTGTGTGGTCCTGCGTCCATCCGGGTGGCGCAGGAGGTGGACTGTGGCAGCTCGTCACCATCGGGGACGTCAGCCGTGTGGCTGTGGCTGTGGCCGTGCCCCCTCCCTTCCTCCTCTTCCCCACGGTCCTTGTCACCTTCAGGGAGGAACCCAGGCTGTCCCGTCAGGTCCCGGTCAACTCTGGTTGGGGGGATGGAGAGGCCACCGACAGCTGAGGACAGAGGAAGGAAAGCGGTGCAGGGCGGGTGTGAGGGAGCCGGTGCTGGGGGTCGGGGGCGTGGCAGGCTGGCCTCGGCCCACGTCCACATCCGGGGGAGGGGGCCGGATGTGCAGCGCGTGGTGGAGGCAGCCCCTGGTCAGTGTGTCCTGTCTCGGCGTTCGGTGGTCGGGCTGGTGGAGCTGGCAGGTTTACGGACGGCTGTGCTCTAACTGCTGATTTAGCATGAGTGTCTTTCTGTTCACAGGCAGAAGAGGAAACGCAGTTTTGAAAGGTCTGAAGCTGGTCAGTGACAAAGTTGGGGCCCTCGGATTAGGTAACTAGGTCTCTCCTGTTGTGTTGGGGGCTGGGAGGTGGTCCTTTCTCAGGATGAAATCTGAAGTGGCCGCCAGCGCGTCCCGGGGGGCACACTCGCTGGCCGGGGTGCCCGGTGTGCTCTGCCTGCCGGGACGACCCGCGGCGGCGCGGCCGGCTCTGCCGGTGGCGGCGAGACCTGGGGCGGGCGGGCGGTCAGCCGGTGCCCGCAGACCTTCGTGGGCTGGAGGCGTTGGCGCACGCGGCCCTGGACACGGGGCGTGGGCCCTCCCCCTGTGCTGGTTCCGGAGAGGCCTCCGCTGGGCGCTGGCAGCCGAGCGTCATTCTGGTCGCCGGGAGCCCGTGGCCCCGTCCCCGGGTCGGGGGTCTGCTGGGGGGACAGGCTGTGGCAGTGCCACCTGTATGCCCTGGGAGGGGAGCACTGGGCGTGGACGCACCAAGCCCGGCCTCAGCCCTCGGTCCGTGCGGCCCGGCGGTGTGTGTGCGGGGGGTGTGTGCGCGGGGGGGTATGCAGCTCCCCACTGGGCAGCTAACCACATGGAAGCAGACGGTGTGGCCGCTTCTCTGTGGCCGTTTCCTTCCTGTCTGGGGGACGAGGCGTGTGTGTGTGTGTGTGTGTGTGTGTGAGAGAGAGAGAGAGAGAGACACACACGGCGTTAGGGTGTCTCCGTGCCCTGGTGCTGGTCCCATCGGGGGGCTCTGGGCTCACCTCATGGACAGGCGGGCCAGGAGGGTGTGGCCGTGGGGCTCCGACCTTGGAGGGCAGGCGTCGGAGAGGACTCGCACGTGCAGGGGCAGGTGCCGTCGGTCCCCAGTGTGACCCTGAGTGTCGGGGACGGCAGGGAAGCAGCTGTCCCCTCACCAGCCGAGCAGGACTCGGGACACCTGGACCTGCGGGCGCACGGAGCACGGCGCCTGCTCGCAGCTGGCTCCCCACTCGCCTTCCTCTGCGCCCCCGTGTGCAGCCTCTTGCAGCAGAGGGGGTGCCGCCCAAGCTGCCGGGCTCTGTCCCCCCGGACCTGGCTCAAGGTCCCCCTGCGTCTCGGGTTGGGGGCTGGCCAGCTGCGCCTGCTCACTCTCTTTCCCCTGGGTGGACTGAGTCTCCAGTTAGACGTGCTCTTCCACGGCCCCGTGGGGAGCGTCTGCTCCTCGGAGGTGCCCTGTGGACGCCTGCCCTGCCGTGTTCCGGTCTTTGCATGTCTCACCTTTGCCACGTGGCTTCCCTGTGATGGCCCTGTCCTCTGTCCCCCTCCTCAGTGCGGGAGGACGCCTGCTGCCATGACATGGCGGGTGCGGCAACGTGGGGCCAGGGTGTCATTCTGCGTGGCACGCAGCCACTCCCTGGGCTGGGCTTCTTGGTAGTTACAAAGGTGACACAGCTGATCGTCAGGTCGCTTGGCCAGAAATCAGGGTTCTGTATAAACAAATGCGCGGCAGCGTGCTCGGTTCTGTTTAACTGTGTTGCAACAGTGTTGCTCTGCTTCCGTTAGCGTTGTTTTCAGCCTTTTAATATTACGAGCCAGAGGGCAAGATAGGACCAGACGGGGGCTAGCGATGGTTGCCCGCCCCGATTGAGAAGCTCGTTTATTTCGCCCCCCATCCTGGGCGGTGGGTTTAGCCGCACCCTCCTCTCCTCAGAGGAGGAACCCAGGCCCCGGGGCTCCTGAGGCCACGCCCCTTTGGAGTCCTGCTGCACCCCCAGGCGCCCTGAGCGCCTTATTGTGGCCGAGGGCCCCGGTGGGAGACCGTGTCAGGGCGGAGGAACCCGCGCTCCGAAGGAGGAGCCGTGGGGCGGGCTCCGGAGACGGCGAGCTGGCAGGCGGCCGCGTTCGGAGCCGGGCGGGCACTGTGCCCGCGGGCAGCGCGGGTGCAAAGGGCCAGGCAGACACCGCTTGGGCCCGGGGCCCGTTCCTGACCCCGCCCCCGCCCCTCGCAGCCGAGCCCCGTGAGACCAGAGATGCCGCCGCCGCCACGCCGGACTGCGGGGGCCTCACGGTCCCGAGTTGGATGGCCGAGTGACTTGGGGACCTTTCCGAGTGCTCGCCCCGTGCGGGCGCCTGTGCTGGGCAGGGACGGCACGGACCCTCAGTCCACCCTGTGCCGGGGGCCCTTGCCACACGCTGAGGGGACAGCAGGGGACACTTGCCGCACTCCCAGGCCAGCGGGCCCCAGCGCCAGCCCGCTCTGCCCGAGGGCGCTCTCGGCCGCCGTGCTGGTGCTCACGTTGGCCCTGTCCAGCAGCGGGGCTGGGGCTCGGTGACGGCGTGCTCACCGTGTCCCGTCACGCCTGAAACCCGGTCTGAGTGTCAGAGGGCAGTGTGGACGGGAAGCCTGCAGCTTAAGCTTCTGAGCACCTGGAACAAAGACGGCGGTGACTGCGTTTTACGATAGGACGCGGTGTTTTGTCACTTGTCGGGTGGTTTATTGTGTCACGTGCCTTCGTATTACGTGTGGCAGAAACATTCCTGGTGTTTGAGATTTCTCCTGTAACAATGCGAGATTACGCGGTAACATTCTCTGGAAGGAAACGTGTGTGTTTCATTGTAAACGAACCGTGAAGCGTGTTTATGCAACTATAACGTGTATCTTTTCCTAAACCTCCTAGGGACTGGGGACGATGACGACTACGTTGATGATTTTAATAGGTGAGAAAACAGCTGGGCGGCAGAGGTGCCGGCGGGGAGCACTGTCTGGACAGAGTCAGGCTGCTGCTTGTTCTGGCGGACTCGACCCCTCGCTCACACTGACGGGGGGAGACTCAGGCAGTCCACGGGGACGCACTGGGCTCGGGGGCGTGGCCGTGCGTCTGCATCCGGACGGGGTGTCCGGAGACTTGGGAGAGTAAGGTCTCTCACAGACAGCGAGGTCACCGTGGGAGAAGGACCCTTTCCTCCTGTCCCCCGCCTCTGTGGGGATTGTCCACAGTCACCTTAAAACCAGTCCCCTCTCCGACCACTGTTCTGGTCCAGCTGACTTTGTACACAGAGAGTGGACTGCGGGTTAACTTGGAGGTAGTGTTTGTTGTGGGGGTGCCTGGGAATTTTAAATCTGAGGCTGAGAGTTTTCCGTATTCCACAGGCCCCCCCGCCCCCACCAGGGGGGTTGGTTCCTTTTCTAGCAGAAGAGATCCTCACAGTTTTTAGAGGGGAGACCCCGGGTTTGCCTCTTGCTGCCCCGGGACCACGGTGCCCAGGAGCCTCTGTCTCACCCGGTCGGTCGCTGTCCCGCCGCCCGTCCCCAGCTCGTGGCCGGGCGCTGGGACAGCGTGCGTGCGTTCAGCTGGTGTCACTGTTGCGTCAGGTTTCCTGTGAGGGTCCCGTGTGTGACGGGGTGGGATGGCAGCCGCTCTGTCCGCGCTCACACTTATTGTCTCCATCTCCCCCGCACCCAGCACCAGCCACCGCTCCGGGAGGAGCGAGCTGAGCATCGGCGAGGAGATCGAGGAGGACCTCTCCGTGGGGCTGGATGACGCCACCGCCAGCGACAAGGTGCGGGCCGCCCCGGGGAGGGCTCTGGGCGCTCCAGAGAATTGCACTGGTTAGGAGGACAGTTTAAAATTGTGATGCCCGTGACGGGGACCCGGCCCGAGTCTGGAAAGAACGCCTTCAGTGAGGATGCAGGGCTGTTTTCTGTTGTCACTCACTCTGGGCACTGAAGGTGTTTGCGGGACGTCTGGGTGTTGCTACTGGGCATTGCTGAGGCGGGGCCCAGTGGCCACGGGGGTCAGGGAGAGGCCGCTTCCAGAGTGGGCACTGTGGGGGAGGTGCGAGTGTGAGCCTGGGAGTGCGGGGGACGCAGCCCGGCATTGGGGTCACTCGGGGAGCAGGGTGCTCCTAGGTGTGTGGGTGAGGGGAGGGCGCCTCGGGGTCCCAGGTAGGTGCTGCCGAAAACCGGGCCTTCTCTGAGAGCCTGCTGTCGGGTGTGGCTGCTCTCCCGAGGGGCCACAGTGCCCCCGACCTGCCCATGACAGCCGTGGGGGGAGGAGGCCGGCGGGGGAGGCGGCTTTTTGTAGTGGGAACAGCACGTCTGCGCCCACAGAGCCTGGCCGTGTGCCTACGCCCACCCCCCACCCCCCCGCACTGTGTGCTCAGAGGAGCTTTAACCGTGTCCTCAGCAGCTCAGCCTCCCGGTGGGTGGCGAGTTTCAGAAGAGGGGAAGGAACGGTAGTGGGGGGAGGTCCTGGGGAGGGTGCAGCCCCGGGGCCCGGGGAGTGGGCGCAGGGGCGGCCGGCGCTGAACTTCGCTGTGCGTTCTGTGCGTTCTGACAGCACGTGAGCCTCTCCCCACTGGCTGACCCCGCCTTTCTCTGCTTGACCACCAGCTCGACGACCTGACGCAGGACCTGACGGTGTCCCAGCTCAGCGACGTGGCAGACTACCTGGAGGACGTGGCGTGTGCCTGAGGGGCGGCGGTGCCGTGGCCCTCGCGGGATAGGCCCGCCGGCGCTGGTGTTTTTGGACCGTCCCCTGGCTGGACCGTCTGCTCTCCGTCGGTGCCTTGTCCTTCCAAAGACTGCGAATATTTTTAAAGTTACCTTTTCTCCGTGCTAAACAAGATACTTCCTGTGTCGAGCCCTGTGTGGAAGATGGAATCGTCTTCTTTTGGTTTATGGCACGTTTTGCCGTGGCAGTTAATCACACGAATTCCCGGCACGGAGCGAGCCTGTGGACACAGCGGCGTTCAGAGCCAAGTGCGAGGTGTCCCCGCAGCTCTGCGTGGCCTCGGCCACTCAGCGTGTCGCTGTGGGCGGCGCAGGGGGCCCGGGCGCCCCGCCACCCCGCTGGGCCAGGGCAGGGGGGGCGGTGGTGTGTCCGCTTCCGTCGGGAGGGTCCGCTGGCCGTGCAGGTGACCTGAACGTGCTCTGGGCTGCTGCTGAGCTCTGCTTGTTGGTAAAGGGGCCTGGAGGGGGCTGTGACTTCTGTTTGGGGCCGGTGTCACTGCCAGCGTTGCGGTGGCTGCCCTGTGTCCGCTGGAGCTCTGTTGGTTTCTCGTGACGATGCCTTGAAGTGTCACACACCAGTGGCATCTGGGACCGACGGGGCGCACTCCTGCTTCAGGTCTGTGAGGGGGTTGTGGGAAATCCAGCCGGACTGTGGCGGTGGTGATGGCCCAGGACCCCGTCTGGCTGGGCAAGCGTGCCGCGCTGTCCCTGGTCTCACTGTCACCCTGGACAGCCCGGCCGCGTCTCGTGGTGCCCTGTGCTGCCGTTGCAGACAGCGACGCCGCTGGGCTGTGCGGGGACAGTGGGCAGTGGCATGCGCTTGTGCGCATGGTCACGAGAGAAGCTGTGACGGTGTGAGTTCTGTACCTCTTTATTGCAGCTAAATTACGGGTCTTGTTGAAAGTCACCTTTCCCGGTAAAAGGAGACGTGAATCCATCGGCCTCAGCAGGTGAGCAGACTGGACGGGTGTGCGCTGCTGCTGTGGCGTCTCCCACCGGCCTTGGAGTCGCAGAGACGCCCTCTGCCCGCCCTCTGCCCGCCCGCCGGCCCCTGGGCGCCGGGGCGGGTTCTGCAGCCCTGGAGCCTGACACTGGGCGGCGATGCCGGCCTCGGGGCTCCTCACGGCCAGGGACGGCGCTGCGGGCGCGGGCCTGTGGCTCGTGCCCCACTGTGCTCGTCATCGTTGCACTTCCTGGGACGTCATCGCTGGTCACTGTCACTGCTGAAGCGCGGTGGCTCTGTCCGGCCCTCTGGGGCCGTGTCGGGTGCGTGACTTGTCTTTCTGGGGGTTGACAGGAGCTGGGTGTCCGTGGGATGAAAGTGCAGCAGGGGTGGCTTTTAGTTTGCGGGCAGCTTCTGAATGGCAGTGTCTGAAACGGGCGACTCTCCCGGTACCTGGAGAGCCCGCCCTTCCGGTGGTGTCTCTGGTGGGGGGGGTGGGGGGAGTGCACAGACACGGCCCGCGGGCGTCTGAGCTGGGAGTGGCGCTCCGCTCGGCTCTGGGGAGTTTCTGAGGCCCTGTGCTCCTTGGCTAGGGGTGGGGTGTGGCTGGGTTTTGTTAAGTGTGGGTTGAGATATTAACCCACGGTAACCCCTGGGTTAGTATCCTTGTGGTAACACGTTTTCATGGTAAAACCTGTATCTTACGGTGGGTTTTCCAGTGCCGGACCTCGTCCTGCCGGTGATGACTGAAAGTGAATAAAAGCTCGCACCTCTTCCACTGTGTGGTGTGTGACTGTGACTGAGCCTCAGTGGGGTCCGCCTGGGTCGTGCTCCCATAGGCCCCTCCGCCCCGATCCTCACCCCACCCCCAGGCCCCTGGCCCGGCTCGGGGGCACGGCTGCTCCTTTCTGGCTGGTTTTGGTCTGGTCCTCGGAAGCTCCAGCCTGAGGGGTGTCCCTGCCGGCTTGCCCCTGTGCCACTGCCACCGCCTCCTGTGGCTGTTTGTCATCCCCAAGGCCCACGGGCACCCCTTTGCACGACTGTTGCCCTCGGTGGTCGGAACGGCGCCCGCCCGCAGTCTGCACCCAGGAGGCTCTGGGCCGGGGCAGCTGCCTCCCGAGGACGGTGCCGCGTCGTTTGGGGGGACACAGCGGGCCTGCCCCAGCCCTGAAAGGAGTGGGCTCACAGTCCAGCAAAGGTCCCTGGCCGCCCCTTCTCCCACTGGGGCGGGCGGGGGAGTGTTGCCCTCGAAGGAGGGGACAGCTGTCCTGTCCATGCGTGGCGTGGCTGCCGGCACCGGAGAGAAGCAGGGTGGGACTCGAGGTGGCTGGCCCAGGACCTGTCTGGACAGGGAAGGAGGCGGGCCGGGCAGGGCTGCGGGCCAGTACAGACCCTCCTGGTGGGGCCCCACCGCGCCCTGCTGTGCACGCAGCCCCAGGCCCTTGGGTGGGCCGCACTGCCCGCGTCCGTTGGGGGGTGGGGCTCGTTTGGGGAAACCGCTGGCAGAAAGCAGGGCAGCCCCGCTCTGAGCCCTCCGTGTGCTTCCGGAACAGGGAGCCTGGCCTGCAGGGAAGCGCGGCGTGCTGCAGAAGGCGGAGGGCGGTGTTTCAGCCGCACCGGGGCTGCCGTTCCGTACACGGGCGGAGTGGTGGGCGGGCGCCTTGGAGCAGCAAAGACCAGTCTCCCCAAAGACAGAGCTCCGCTCGTCCCGCGGAGAGACCGGGCACAGCCGGCAGCGAGGGCGGGAAGGGAGGCCAAGGCCCACGGGCAGACGCGCCCTGTGGCCGGGCAGTGCAGAGGTGACGGCCTGAGGGGGCGCTGTGAGCCCGGGCGCTGTGAGCCCGGGCGCTGGAGGTGGTGGCCCTGCGCGTGGTGGCCCTGCCGGCAGAGGTGGGAGGAGACTGGCCGTGAGGGCGGGGCTCCGGCCCTGCTGGGGCGGGGCTTTCCGGCCCAGAGGAAATGCCTCCCAAAGCCGGGGGGCCAGCCTCCCCACCGGCTGGGACCGGAAGCACAGAGGGGCAGGCCTGGGGGTCGGGCAGGAGAGGAGATGGGGAGGCTCCAGGACAGAGGTGACCTGCTGTGGCGGCCATCTGTGGTGTTTTTAACTTGAGTTTTTTGTTTTCAGCAATTCACATAATCTTCAGATTCAATAAAATTATTTTTCCCATAAATGTTTAGTTTTAAAACATGGTGGCCAGAGAAAGCCATTTTTGCCGAGCTGTTAGATACGGACCCTCCTCGTTCAGAGTGCGCAGCACTGCTCCCGTCCCCTCCGGGCCACGTGGTGCGTGCGTTTGTGTCTCGCTGACTGAAGTTCCGACAGGCGGAAGGCGGTCCCCTGTGGCAGGGGCCCCGCCCCGCCCTGCAGATGCCTGCGCCCCTGTCCCCGCCCCTGCCGCATCCTCACACCCGACCACGGCAGCTCCTCGTCTTTGTCCTCTCGAGGCCCTGGTTGCAGCCATGTTCTCTGTCCCCTCGGTGTGCTAGGCACTGTCTCCTGTCCCTTCTTACTCCTTGCCCGCCCATCACAGGGGAATTACTGCCCACTGGTGCACAGACGGTCAGGGCGCTGGGTGCAGGCCCTGCTGCCCACCCACAGCCGGAAGTGTGCCGAGCCCGGGGGGGAGAGCCGGGCGCCTGGACAGGCCCCTGGAGACTGAGCTCTGCGTGGGGCTGGAGAGGGTCGCACACCACTGCCAGGGAGGGGCTGCTGGGGACGGCCCGACCTGAGCCTCGGTGCCCTGGAAGACGGCCGGCGGGGTCTGCTCGGGAGGACGGGCCGCTCTGAGCGGGAAGGGCGTCTCCCAGCAGCACGCGGGCCAGGGGCGTGCAGGGTCCTTCCCCGCCCCCCGCACAGACCAGAGCTCACGGCCGGAGCCGTGGCTCAGCATGCCCGTCCTATTCAAGGGGAGCCGCCCTCCCAGACCACACAGGGCCGCACGCAGGTCGGTCAGCGTCGCTCTTGGGAAATGGTGGGCACCCCGGGAGTAGTAACGGTCATGGGCAGAGCGGAGCCCCGGGCCTCAGCGGTCCCTGAACGTGGAGGGAAGGAGAGGGTCTTGCTTGGGTGGCAGCTCAGCTTAGATGAATTTCTGTTCCTCCTCCCGGGCCCCGTTCACGAGTCACTTCCCCTAACGTCTTCCCTCGGCCCCCTGGGCCACCTCCAGTGTCAGATGTCTGTGGGTCTGGGACCTCTCAGGTCCCCCTGGGCCATAGCAGAACCTGGGTGTCCGGTCACACCTTCACCAGGGCTCCAGGGGGACAACAGGGAGCCACCACGCAGTTTGAAACCTCAGGGCCCCCCAGGAAAGGCCCCACTGACTCTGACCCCGGCACCCCAAAACGCAGCGTGACTCTGCCCTGGAGAGTTACCGGGTAAAGGTCCGGCCGGGGGGGTTTCCTTCAGGTGAGCATCCAGGGGCCCCGCTGCCCGGACCGGGCGGCAGTGGTGAGCGACCAGCATGGGCCCGTCCTGCCGTTCAACAAGACGGCCACAGACACCAAACACAGCAAGCCGGGAGTTAAATTCTGGGTGGAAACCAGGAGAACGCTCTGGGGTTATTTGATGATCCGGGTGATGAAGGGTGCCTCACAGGGACACCACAGAAGCGCTGGCTCACGGCTGACTCGACACAAGGCTGGTGAAGCCCAACTGTCCACCCCGCATCTGGGCAGCCGCGCCCCCACGTGCCTGCGGTGGGCCAGCCCCAGGCAGCAGCAGGCGGCGCTCCTGTCTCCTCGGCACGGTGGCAGGTGCAGAGCCCAGAGACCCTGGTCTTGGCCGCCACCACCGCTGTGGCAGCCCATGGACCTCACTCCTCTCGGGCCGAGCCACACAGACTGGAGTTGGGGCTGTGTGCCGGGGAGGGGCCCAGAGCGGGTCCCTTGACCAGGCGGGTGCTTGGGACAATCACCCATGGGCGACCCCGTTTGGCCTACTTGCGTACGAGCCCTGGAGCAGACGGGGTTCCGCCAACCCTGCCTGCCGTCTGCGGTGGCACTCCACCCTACTGTCAGTGTCCTGCTCGGAGAAGACCCTCTACGTTCAAACACAGCACTTCACGATGGCTGGCCTTTGTGGGCCGTGCCTTTGGTGTTGTGTCCAGACACTAGTCACCAAACCGGAAGGCCCCCCGGACTGCCCCTGCTCACCCCAGAGAGCGCTCTGTGTGTCCGCAACAGGATGGGCTTCTGCCATGTTCTCTGGGTTCCTGCCTCGTGCCCCCTGGAAACGCAGGCACAGACGACGGGACGGGAACCTCTGTCTGTCCGTCCGTTCAGTACATTCCATGGCTCGGCCCAGGTCCCGGAAACATTTGTTCAAAACCCCTCACCACGAAGGGGCGTGGCCACGTTTTCTCCGAGCCCGCAGCCCAGGTCAGGCCCACATCAGAGCATGCGGGGCGGGCCGGCCCCCGCGCTCCTGGCACTTTCCGGTGGTGACTGGTCTCGGTGGGAAATCGCTCGGGCCTGCGCCGTGCACCACGTGGCGTGCACATGGCAGCCCTTCTCAGTCTCTGCAGCGCTGAACCCCTGGCGCCAAAGCCAGCCCCCAAACCCCTTCGTCACCCCCATCGCGGCCACTCCCCATTTTCCGCCCCTCCCCCTTCACCAGGACGACCGCTTCCTGTCGCCACAGAGTGCCTGTTCCGGACGTGCCGTGTGAACAGAATCACAGGACGCGTAACGTGTCTTCCTGACCGGCGTCTCCCGCAGCCTAGTGTGCCCCAGGTCCGTGCACGCGGTCGCCTCGCACTGTCTCATTCTCCTCGCCACGTGCCGTGGCGCTGCGGGTGGAGCGAGGTGCCCGCTGGCAAGCTGGCGGACGCGGCAGCTGCATCCACGTTTCGGTGACACGAACAGCCCTGCCCAGAGCACCCGCCCGCACACGTGCTGTCGTGTGGACGTGCGACTTCCCCGGGGCACCTCCAGGTGGAGCTTCTGAGCCCTGGGCACCTCGGCGAGCGGACTTGCCGCACTGCTTCCCACAGCAGCGCGCCGGCGGCTCCCCCACCGGCCACGCCTGCCGCCTCCTCTCCCCACGCCCCCTCCTGCACGCAGGGCTGCCGCCTCCTCTCCCCACGCCCCCTCCGGCACGCAGGGCTTCGGTGGTGTCGCCATGTGGCCTGGCTGTGCCCTGGGTGCGTTTGCACGCGCACGAGAGCTACGTGCCTGTGCAGGGGGAGGCGGAGGGCCGGCCCAGTGTGCGAGGTTTCTCTCCAGGTGCCGTGTCTGTTCTTCAGGACGGGGCGCGGAGGCCTCCCAGTGTCACTGCTGAGCGTCTGTGTCTCTGTAGTTGTGTTTTTTGTTTTGTGTTGCCGTTGGCAGCCTCAGAGTCTCCGCATGAACACACTCCCGGGGGTGCCCGACCTCCTGGTGTGTCTGGGCCACACGTTAAGTACACAAACACTAAGGAAAATTGACGAGCAAAAAAGGTTTTGAGTAAGTGTACGATTTGGTGTCGGGCCGCATGCAGAGCCATCCTGGGCCGCAGGCTGGACACCCTGTTAGCCACGAGAACTTCATTCTAACTCCCACAAGAACCCAGCCTGCCTGCAGGGTGGGGTCGCCTCCCCACCGCGGAGTCCAGCCCCAGGCCCCTCTCTCCTGCGGCTCCTCCGCCCCCTGTGGTCTTCGCAGGGCGACCTCGTCAAAGTCGCCGGTGAGGTGGCAGCTGGGAAATGTAACAGCGGCACCTGGGTTTCAGGTCCTGCTCTCCCCGCGGCCCCAAGGGAGGGCCCAGACAGCCCCGCTGATGGGCAGGGAGGGCGCTGGTCTGAGAGAGTGCCTTTGATGCACTTACTTATTTTGAAGTAGAATTTAATTGTCATTTTGAATGTATTCAGTGTTGAGGTTCCACTTAAAGAGAAGATTCGCTTGAGGAGAGCGCTGCGCGTCCAAGCGGCGGCGTGAGCGAGGTCTTGCCGTGCCCAGCGGGGCTGGCGGGGGCCCGGCCGGCCGGGCGTCTGCAGGGGGCGGCGTTACATAACCCAGTGCGCGCTGCTCTGCGCACGGTGTTCTGAAACCGCAGGGCCAAACCACAGTGGGACCTGCAGCGTCTCTGGCGGAGAATAACAAGATGCTGCTCTGCAGAGTTTCCTATTTTGGTGTGCATTCTAAGGTGGCCTACATTTCTGATGCTTCGTGAACCCCACGCAGGGAAGTAGGAGTTAGTCTCTAGGCAAAAATACACGTGTGCGTGCAGCCTGCACAGCATGTGCTTAGAGCCGGGAACACGGGGCGCAGTGATAGTGCAGGGCTGCGCTTCTGGGAGAGGACCACCTGCCCGCCCACCCGGTCCTTCCCCTCCCCCCTCACGGCTTTAACGCTGCCGGGCCTGCGCCTCGTGCCAGGCTGTTACAAAAACAGATCCCTTCTGGTAAGCTTTCTGATGTGCCTTACTCCTGAAGGTGACGAATAGAAACAGATTGTAGTAGAATGTTTCCTATTGAGGGACTTAATCAAATACACGTTCTATTGAACTACTTGAGGAGGGAAAATAAGACACTGGAAGGAAATAAAAACCCCTGAGGTGGGGGGCGTGGCCATCACCAAAAGGTTACATTTTCTTGCCCCTTTTCCATATTGTTGAAAACAGTTCTTGTTCTCCAAAAACGATAGCCACACTAAGAACCTGAGAGGGACTTTTTGGTTACACAAAAAATTAAATGCCGGTCAGCGATCTCCGAGAAGATCAGCAGCAGAACAAGATGACGGGGAAATGAGTCAGTGACGTGAACAGGAGTCAGCAGAATTACGTAACGGGTGCAGAGAGATAAGGCCCAGGGCAGAGAGACAACGCCCGGAGCCCGAGCGCTCTCGCCGAGACCGGGAGGCCAGCACTGGTGCGGTCAGCGCGAAGGGAGCGTGTGCAGAAAGACGCCCGAAGAAATAATGAGTGAAAACCCCCCAAATCTAGCAAAACACACACATCTACAGCTGCCGGAGCCTCGACAACGTCCCGACGGAACAAACCCGAACAGTTCCACCTGTGGACAGGCGATCAAACGGAAAAGCGGAGACCAGAGGGAAGAGAGGAGCGTGGGAGCCCAGCGCGCGCTGCGGAGAGGGGAGCGCAGACCGCTCAGCGGGGCCCGAGGGCCGGGAGGACGCGCTGGGGCGAGAGCGCAGCGCCCAGAGCCGGGTGTCCGGGGCGGGGCCCTCTGGGGACGCGGTGCGGGGGCGTGGCTGTCCTCGGAGGCAGGACACAGGTCACGGGCGCAGGCCCGCTCTGCAGGGGTCGCTGAACGGAGCGTTTCCGGCGGAAGGGGTGCCAGCTGGGAGGAAGCGTGAAACTCCGGGAACAGAGAGAACGTCAGAAGCGGGGATTACATGAGTAAGCATGGCAGGCTAATTTTCTCTTCAGTTCTGAAGATTTTTTTTTTTCAAATTTTTAAAATCCTCACCTGAGCATGTGTTTACCGGTTTTAGAGAGGAAGGGAGAGACACTGGTCGGTCTCCCCCTGCGCCCGCCCTGACCAGACCGAGCAGGGACCGAACCCGCGGCCTTTCCGTGCCCGGGCTGACGCGCCAGGCAGATGAGCTCCCCGGCCAGGGTTCTCTCGAGTTTCAGAACACGTTTGGTAATTGAAAACAGAGGTTACAGCGTCGTCTGTTGGGGCCGTAGGGCACGCAATGCACGTTGGCGCCCTGCGTAATAATACGAGGGCGAGAGGTGCAGGGATATATTCGGTGATGAGGTTTCTCCAGCAACGTACTGATTCTAAGTGCACTGTGGCTGTTCATTGTGTATAATGTAATCCCTCCACAACGACTAAAAATCTATACAAAATATATATTAAAAAAACAACAAGATAGGTAAGTGGCATTACAATACCATAAAATGTTCAAATGATCCAAAGTAAAGCAAGACAAAAGAAATGGCTAAAAAAAAAAAAAATAGAAGGCAGCCCTGGCGTGGCTGTGTGGTCCCGTAACCTGTAGGGTGCAGGTTCGATTCCCGGTCTGGGCGTGTGTGGGAGGCAGCCAGTCACTGCTTCTCTCTCTGTGATATCTCCCTCTCTAAAAGCAATGAAAAAGTGTCCTTGGGTGAGGATAAAAAAATAAAAAGAGGAGGCAAAAACAAAGCAAACAATAAAACTGGCACCCTGAAGGCAAAGCTGTCAGTCATCCTGCCGAGTGGGAATGGTGTGAACGCGCTGATGATCTGTCGCAGGGCAGGGCTGAGGGGGACCCGGCCGTGCTGTCAGCCAGTCCGGGAGAGGACAGCGGGAGAGGACACCACGCGCCTTTTACCTCCAGGTGGAGAGAAGCGGACAGGCAGAGAGGGAGTGAAAAGGCGGTGATTCGGCACTCAAAGCTGGAAACTTCAACGCCTCACTTCTAACAATGGATAAGACAACGAGGTCGAAGATGGACAGAATTAGGACCCGCTTTCTCATCTTACCCCCCGCCCCCGCGACGTTACCTGGTAGAGTGGAAGAACTTAGACATGTATTTTATGAATCCCAGGTCAGAGATTCCTTAACTTACAATTTTGGATAATGTTTGTCTAAACGGAAATGGTAGCTCCTTGATTTCTAACCGGAAGTAGCCATTGTGGAAACAAAGCCGACTCTCAATTTTGAAATGCATCCCCCTAGCCACGTGGATGTGGGGTCAGAAAGAAGGGGGAGTGGATTTGGTGGGAAAGCCACTGTCGATTCAATTGCCTTTTTTCTCTCTAAAATGAAACCTCACCAATTTATCCAAAAAGCAGTTCGACTCTGATTTGTCCTTAAAAGAACCCAGGTCCTCAGTGCACCGGAGAGGAGAAGGGGGCCGTGAGCAAGGGGAACGCCGTGCCAGAGGCACTTCCCTCGGCCGCCTCTCGGCATCTGTCCCCCGAGGGGCACGGGGGTCCTCCAGGGCAGCCGTCCAGATGCCTGACCTTTCTGGGGCCCTCCAGAGAGGCTGGCCTTTCTGCGGCCCAGATTTCTAAGACCCTGCCCGTGGTCCAGGGGGAGAAGTGGCTTTCGGGAACAGCTCTCCTGAGGAGCTGGCAATCAGTTCCAGATGGACCTTGGACCTGCACTCGGAGCCTGGAGCAGGGCCTCGTCCATAGCGGAGACCCAGACAGGGTTCCCCCTGAGCGCTGGGACATGGCCAGTGTGTCGTCTGTGCTGCGGGGACGCTGGCAGCAGCTTCCTCTGAGCCACATTCCCGTCCGAGCGTCAGTGGGGACCCCTTGCCTTTGGTGGCAGCTTCCATGCTGACAGGTCTGTCGCTAAATAAGACCCGGTGTGTTCTGTTATGCTGGGGAACGGGTCTTCCTAAGACCTCCCTTAAAAATGTCACAGGACCCCAGGGTGCACATTTTCAAAGAAGTGGTAATGTGGGACTAGGTGACCAGTAGCAGGAGGTGGCCGCAGACCAAAGCGTCACTCAGTACCGAGGAACCACCGGGAACGGTGGGTACCAACAGGACAACGATAGATGTCCCATCGCTGGAAAGGCAAATTGCAGGGGTCCGGGGGAGGGTGAAAGTGCCCAGCAAAAATGAAGTGCATGCAGGACAGTTAGAGAGTTTCCCAGGCTCATGGCGTGGCCCCGGGGCCCCGGTTGGGAGAGTGAGGAAATGAGGAGGCCAGGGTGACACCGTGCCCGCCGGTGCCCACCTCCCTGCCCGGGCTGAGCGGAGCTGGGTGAGCGCTTGGGTGCGAGGGCGCCTCTGCTCACAGTCCCCCTCCCCCGTCTGGAGACCTGGGGACGCTCCAGGGAGGCCTTGATAAAGCCTCAGTTTCAGGCCCCCAAAGAGGGACAACTCGTGGACGTCCTGACGGGACCCCGCTGCCTCTCCCGGCACGTTCGCTGGTGGGAGCTGGCAGGGCGGTGGGCCTGCGCAGCGGGCCCCACGTCCCGCTTTTGGTCGGTGTTCCAGAGCCTGCTGCCCGACGGGGGGCCCCCACCTGGCGTCAGCGTCATGGGGGCCCGGAGCGTGGGAGACACGCAGCCTCTCGGGCCCCATCAGGGGCGATGGTGACAGAGCCTGAGGGTTCACGGGACTGCAGGGATCACGTGCAGATTAAAGCTGCGAACCGCCCGCCTAGAGCACAGCGCAGCCTCCCTTCCAGACTGGAAGTGAAGCTTTTCTGGGGTTTTGACTTAAAACCGGGCAGCTGCCCAGTCCCTGGCGTTGGAGCTGCTGGTGGAGCAGCTTCCTCTTCTCCCACTGCGAGGTCCAGGGGCCACGGCTCGAGCTCCTCAAGGGACAGGTGGCTGACACTCAACCTGGCCACAGCAGGTGACCTGGGGACGCTGTTGCCGTTGGAAGGCATCCAGTCCCCGGTGCCTGGACTCACCTGCTGGCTCTGCTCTGGCCAGCCTGACTCTTTCACTTGACCATCACGCCAGTGAGTCTGCCAAATCCGTCCACCGAGGTGGTGGCTGAACCCCACGGTGGCCCGCCCTGGTCGCAGGCTGGCTGCTGGCCCTTGGCTGGGGCGGCGGCTCTGCCCGTGGGGTTTTAACTACCGACTCTGGAGGTGTGTTTCCTTCATTTGCAACGTTCACTGCTCTTTCCCGTAGGTGTGGCCCTGAACTTCTGGACAGTCCGTTCCTGGTGTCCCTTTCTTTCCTTCCCAGGACACAGCCTGTAGCCACTCTCACCAGGCTCCACTAAGCCTTGGCCTCCCTGCATCTTCTCAGCCTGTTCAGGCCCCTCAGGATCTTCCCCAGCCCCAGAATGAGGGGGCCAGACACACTCAGAGGGGAGCTCTCGTGCGAAGGGGATGAGTTCACTTGTGGGAAGGGGGCAGCCCGGGAGCCACACGGGGCGCAGCTGTACGTGCTGGCCACCGGACGTCCGCTCTCCTCCCCAAGGAGGAAGCCTCGGGAGAGCGCCGCCCCCACTGAACAGTAAGAAAACGCCATGTCATCCACAAAAACCACAGCTTGCCTTGGGCTCTTCAAACAGCTTTGGGTACATGACAACTATGGGAGCTGAATTCTAAAGAGAGGAAGGCCCTTCGAGGAGAGACGGGTGTGTGAGCCACGCCAAACTTGGCAGAGAAGGGAGAGTGGCGGCTGCCACACCATGGGCAAGAACAACGAGCCTCATTCTAAAGAATCCGGGCCAGCAGGCCAGGCTTGAACAGTGGGAGGCTGGGGACATGGGAGATCATGCTGGCTGGCAGGCGCTTTGCTGCGGCCTCCCCGAGAGTCTGGGGGGCCGGGGAAAGGACCACGTCAGTGCCACAGGCTTCCTAAGGCCATTGGCAGCTCCTGGGAAAGGGACGCAAAATCCCTGTCCTTCCCATGACTTTTCTGCCAGTAATCAAACGCCTGGAGCTGTTGAGAAAAGCACAGTTAGGCCTCGTTCCGGGACGAACGCAGAGTTCCGATATTGCAGGGTGAGGACAGGGAATTCTCTCCCGCCCGAGACCAGCCACGGACACAGGCCGAGTGTGGCTTCCGTGCGGTAAAGACGAGACCAAACTCCAGCCCAGCTCAACTCCTGACCAGCTCGGCAGCCCCCTTTCCCCTCGCACCGCCCGTGAAATGATTCTCGTAGATGCGAAAACAACTTACTTCAGTCTCTCTGCTCCGTAGGCATCATTTTTAACAGTCGAACAAAAGTTGACACAAAAAGGCAAAGCAAAACCAATTCATTGCCGATAGAGAAAGCAATCCGGACAACCAGAACTGGAGGTACCAACCCCAGACAACCAGAACTGGAGGTACCAACCCCAGACAGCCAGAACTGGAGGTGACCCAGATGCGGGAACTCGAAGACAGAAGCTGTAAAACGACCGTGATAACCACATTAAAGGACTTAGGGGAAAGGTGTATCCACTGCATGAGCAGATGGGAAATTTAAGCAGAGATATAGAAACTAGAAGGAGGAGGCGAATAGGAACACCGCAAGTAAAATAATTGTAGAAAACAAGTAGTTCTCGTGCCAGACTTACTGGCAGGCTAGTCTCCTGAAGAAAGACGAGTAAAGACAGCCCAGCACAGATCACATGAAGTGGCGGCCGGAGGGGAGAGCAGGACAGCCGGGCGCCGCGGGCGGCACAGAATAACTTCACGTGCGTGCAGTTGGGAGAACAGACGAGAAATAGAGAGATCACGGCTGATAATTTTGCAAAAATAATGCAAGACAGTAAATCTCAGGCCCATGAGGCTCAGAGAACCCAGCAGTGTAAACACAAAACAAAACAAAAACAACCAAACGACAAAAAATAAAAAAAAATAAAAAACCCCAAATCAAGGAAACCCACTGAGACTTTGTGACCGAACTGTTACAAACCAAGGAGAAACTAGAACGGCCGTGGGGAGCGTGTGGGAGGAGAAAGGCGGAGGTTCGGACGATGGACGTCGGGTATCACGCGGGCTAGAAGACCGTGATGTGACGCCTTTCCAGGAACAGTCTCCGAACACACAATTCTACACCTAGTGAGGTATTTCTCAACACTGAAGGCCAAACGTTTGACGTTTCTGGACAAACGAAAGCTGAGGTGCCTCATTCCCAGCAGACGGGAGCCACAGAACGGGGTGCAGGAGGGTCTCCGGCCTGTCGGGGACGCGCGGCAGGTGGAAATCGGGGTCTGCACGGACAGCGCTGGCCGGCCACCGTGCAGACAAAGGGGACAGGCACATGTTTTTATTATAGCAATCATTTAAAAGGACATAGAAAACGAGGTTTATCACGCCTCTAGGAGCAAAATACATGGAAATGATTCCCCAGGGGGTGGGAGCGAGGAGTTGGGGGTTTAACATTGCAAACGCAAACCACTCAAGTCTGATACCTTTTCGAAATTCTCTGATTCTTTTCGGCCTAAAGTAGGAATTTCAGACCAGTTGCTAGTGTCACTGACCGTTGTTAGACATGAAAAAGCATGAGAAGTACAAGTCACACGAGACTTTGATTTTGAGGGGAAAAAAGTGTTCTTATTTAATCTGTGGTTCTCGGCTTTAGCTAACATCAAAATCACGTGAGGGAGTTTGTTCAAAAATGGAACTTTCTGGAACGTCTGAGGCCACAGGTTTCCTTTGGGTGAGTGGCCTCCTGTTTGGCCCCCAGCATGGCCTGCTGACAGGCCCCACGGCCGCGTGCGAGGTGACGTCCCCCCAGGGCGGCCGATGCGGTGTCCTCGGTCCCTGAGCCGAGTCAGGGCGCGTCACACAGGAGTAGACTGGTGGCCGGCGCCGAGACACCCCTCCATTTTATCCACAAGCTGCACCCCGGGGGGTCCATGCGGAGGAAGGGGCGCCCCTGGGAACAGCGGGATGTGCTCGATAAACCTGAGGACCTTCCACGGCAGGGACTTGGGGGCTGCAGACAGTGGCCAAGGCCAGCGGACCACAGCCGTCCCTCGGGTGGCCTCCATGTCCCGGGAGACGGGCTGCCCCCTTCCCTCCAGACAGAGGCCACAGCTCAGCAGCCCTCTTTAGGGACGTGGGCTGGCTCTGGGCCCTGCTGGTCTGGGGTGAAGACCAGAGCAGAAGCAGCCCAGGGTTGGGCTGACTCTCCCAGCTGGGGCCGGAAGGTGGCGGTGGGGGGGTCCAGGCGGGGATCCAGACGGGCCCCTTCCGGGTGTGGCCCGGGCAGGACCAGCCGGGCGACCCTCCCTGGCCTTCTCACTGTGGGGCGGCTCGTAGGAGCTTTCTTTCCCCACCCGGGACGGTAGTGTTCAGGCTCTGCCAAGTAACCGAAA
>CM052541.1:189366019-189448917 GCA_028533065.1 Trachops cirrhosus
ACCACCATCACCATCACCACCACGACCACCACCATCACTACCACCACCACCACCATCACTACCACTACCACCACCACCACCACCATCACCACCACCACCACCATCAGCACCATCACCACCACCACCATCACCATCATCACCACCATCACCACCATCATCACCACCATCATCACCACCACCATCACCACCATCATCTCATCACCACCATCACAGTCACCACCACCACCACCATCGCCACCCCGTCAGCTGTGCCTGTGTGCCAACCCTGTGGAGCAATGTGCTGCATGTGTCCCTAATCGCCGCACTAATCCTTTGCAAATCTCTAACCTTCACTTTGATCCATCTGAGGAGACAGACCCCCCAGAGATGAACGTGAAAAAAGACTCGCCTGTGGTGGCCGTGGACCTGAAGTCACATCAGGTGCCCCCAGTCGCACAACACCTCAGGCTCGTCTCAGTCTGTGTGCCTGAAATGAGCCTCATTTCCTTCCCCTTTGGTTAGTTTCCACAGCTTCTCTGCACACAAACATTTAGAAACCTAGAAATAAGTTTCCATCCCTGAGTTCTCTGTTCCATCAAAATGGAAAATTTGGCATCAATTTTTTTCCTCCTTCGTCTTGGTCTTTACTGATTTTTCAGAAGCCTCCCCAACACCATTTCCTCTTCACATCTATCCCAGAGAGGCATGACCTTTGGGACCAGACAGTGTGGCTTTGAGCCCTGGTGCCTCAGGGTATGCATGGATGGGTTTGAGGAAGTCGCTGTATCTCCGAGTTCCAGGTTGAGGGCGCCGACACCGTCCAGGCTTGTCGTGAGGGTCCGTCAGACAGACCAAGGGGACGTTGAGGCGTCAGCCCCAGGCACCCGGAAGCCTGTCCCCGGCACCGCCATCGGCTGGCGGTCCTGCCTCTGCCCCCAGCCGTGGGTGCACCTGTCCCCTGTGTCTCTCTCCTCATCAGTCCTGTGCACCTGCTCCCGTCACAGCACAGCCCACGGCCGCGCACGCAGCCCGGCCCTCCACAGTGCTCCTGCTCCCTGCTCCTGCTGCTTGCCCCCCACCTGCCAGATTTCCCCGGCCGAGCCCCACCCTTCCTCCTTCCCAGACGCCGCTCAGCCCGGGGCTGGGGGGCACTCCCTGCCTCCTCGACACGCCTCACGCCCCCACTGCCGTGTCCTCAGTGGCAGACGGCACACCGCCAGGCGTGGCTGGCACTGCAGGTGGCCGGGTCGTGCACACGCCTCTACTTTCCAGCTGTGCGGGTTCCTTGAAGGCGGAACAGGATGGGCCCACGGGGGGCTCTCTGTGTGGTGCTGTGCACGCGGTCGCCCTCTGAAATACACGTTTCTAACAGGCAAAGCAAGCGGGATTTCATTTTGAAACCCATGAGGAATATCGGGGCCCAGAACATTCCAGGCCCCACGTAGGCCAGGGAGCCCGGAGGGCAGCCTCGGGGTGCCAGGGCGGGGGCAGGCCCAGGGCGGGGCCGGGAGCCGATCCGAGTCCAGAGCCAGAGTCCCTACAGACGCCCTTCCCGTCTGGGGGCAGAGGAGAAGCAGGGGTGCGGTCCCTCCTGGGAGACTTGCCCCCCACCGCTCTGCACTCTGCTCCTGAGAGGAGGCCCCACACCGGTGGCAGCCGTCACCGTTTATGGCTCCCAGGGCCCCGCGGCTGCAGCGCTATTGGTGTTTCCCTGAGTCACAGCCGTACAGGATCGTGAGTACCTCTATGATTCTTAAAAAAATTTTTTTTTAAATTGTTTGCTCCTAAAAATGAGGCCCCGAGGGAGTTATCTACTCTTTCCAACTTTTGTCATATCGAGTGACAGGGCACACGTCAGGCTGTCCCCTGCTTTTGAGGGACTTGTGTGTGCTTCTCACGGATATGTGATGGACGCAAGCGCTGTGTCTGTTTCCGGCGTGCAACACCGTGACGTGGTACCTGTGCACACTGCGGCACGGCGGCCCCAGTAAGTCCAGGTAACACCTGTCACCACCCAGTCACAGTCACATTTGCTCCTGTTTATCCCAGCCGCTCCAGACGCAGGGGACGCGGCCGGCCCGGTAGCCCCTGGACGCTGGAGGCTGGGGCGGCGCCTCCCCCGCCGCCCCTGGGGACCGGCTGCGCACGCGCTGACCGCGGCACTCGGGGCCGTCTGTCCGCACGTCCCGGTCTCCCCGGCCAGCTGGTCAGGGACGGCCAGGTACGGGGAGGGCTGTGCTCGAGCTGCCCGTCCGGAGGGCCGGTGGGGCTCCTGCGCCTGCTGCTGGCTCGACGGGCGGTCCCGCGCGTCACGTGGTGGTTTTATAACCTACAGGATATAGATGGTTAACCGTCTGCGTTTGGGCAGATAGGCGTTCCTCTTAAGTAGGAAGTGGTAATTCAGCAATTTGCTTTGGTCCCATTCTGGTCTCTCACTGACTTTTCTTAATGACCTCTGGAACTCTTGTCCTCAGAGTCCCGCCGGTGGCCCGGGAGCCTGGAGCATCACCGGGAGGCGTGACCGCCCCGTTCTCTGTGGGTCCCGGCATGGCTTCAGGTAAGCACGGCTCGCCACCTTCCCTCCTTCGAGACGTCTCAGCATCTCTGGTCTCCTCACCGGAGGGCCTTCCGACATGGGACTGCGTCGCGCAGATTCCAGAGCGCGGGGCGGGTGGACTGGGCCTGCGCCGAGACGCACGCGCTTCCCGGCGCGGTGCTGCTCGTTGTGGTAACGGTGCGGTGCTGTCGAGAAGTCCACGGCCCCGAAATGGCCCCGGACAGTGAGAGCGCTCATTCTGACTGCCTCTCCCTAGAGCCTGGGGGAGGTACCGGCATTGCCTCTAGGGAGAGAGGTGGTTTTTTGTTTAACCGAGGACACAAGGAGGGTTTGAGAAGCTGAGAGCTGAGCTAGGAATGGTTTGGAGGCGATGTGGGAAGTGATGGACGCAGAGCGAGGCTGGGAGCGGGTGTGTGGAACGGCGGGGGGTCGGTGGGAAGGAGCTGGTAAGGAAAACCGAGAGGAATCGCTGCGGTGGACGTGTTCATGAAACTCAGTGCCATACCGGAAAAACTCTGATCCCAGATGCAAATGCCGTAATGATGGTGAAGTCAGGCTCTTGTGGCCGTAAAAGATTCACCATGAGCTTAGAAGGGTCCGCCATAGACCCTGCAAGGCCAGCGGGGGTGGGGGGCAGGTATCCTAGACGTCGGCACTGTAAAGAGATAGATGCAAAGTCGGAATTACAGTGACTCTGAAAATGGTTGAAGAGATACTTTCTGTAAATAAAAAAGAAAATGTAAGAGCTGGCTTCCCAAGAAGCAAAAGGAACTAAAAACAAGAGAAAAGAAACCACCAACCTATATACAAATCACTGGAAAAAACCTTCTGACTTCTTTGTTAACCGCTCTTGCTCAAAAGCAGAAGGAAGCCAGCCTGGAGTTTCAGCCACACCGACGTGCCTCTGCAAGGGGTGGAGATGCGCGGTGCCGGGCGGTTCAGAAGGGTTCAGAGAGAGCGTGCTCACTGAGCGCGGGCCGGCGCGGTGTGTGGGGTTCAGGTCTCCGCACGCGGGTTTAGCACAGCCGAGTTAGTTGAGGCCCCGTGGCAGTTTCTCGGTCCCGCGGGAAGGCCCTCTGGGGACCATGCGTGAGGAGGGCGGAGCCCGGCCGTCTGGGTGAGCTGCAGCCTCCCCGTCCGTGAAGAAGGCGTGCCACCCGCCCGGGAGGCTTCGTGAGGTTCGAGAGATAAAAATCAGTGGTCCCGGTGCCCAGAAAGTACCTGGCAGTCACCGCCCAGCACACACGTGTGCCCCCACACACCCACAGACATGTGTGCATGCACACACACGTGCAACACATCCACATGTGTGCATGCACACACAAACACACACACCCACAGACATGCATGCACATGCAAACACACATGCATGTGCAACCGTGCAAAATGTATGTACATGCACACATATGCACAAACACATGGGGCATGCATGTGCACCCATGCACACGGGCACATACATGCACCACACAGGGCACGTGCATGTACGTGTGCACACAGAGGCATGCTGGCACACATACGCTCACACTCCATTGCCTTGCAGTATCACTATTTAGGAAAGAAAGTACAGACTTTAGGTCTTCCGATTTGATTTAATTTTAACAAACAAACTTGTGACTGCCTCAGTCTAAGTTAAAATTTTAACACAATTTTCTTCGCTGATGATATTTCACGAATGTTATTAAAGATGTCTTTCCCATATTTAATTTTCTTGGGTCAGGCTGCCCTCAGCCACACGACTGACAGCTGGGGTTGGCCTGTCGGCCGCAGCTCTGCCTTCCCAGCCACCTCCTCTGCTCTCTGCACCTGCCCCCCTTCGCTGGCCCCACCAGGGTGCTGACCACCGACTCCCCCCGCCCTGAGGGCCTGTTGTCCGTTAACGGACACCAGCTAAGACGCTTGCCGCTACAGACTTAGAGGTCTCCCTCCTGTCCCTGGTCCCCGGCACGCAACCAGTGACTCTCAGAGCCTCCAAGTCCACAGGGTTTCGCTGAAGCAGAGGCCAGGAAGCCAGGAGCAGGGACCCTGCCTGCTCCGGGGGGCGGGGGGTGGAACGCACTGGCTTTTCCGCAGCGGCCCAGTGTGGGCTGTCTCGCTTCTGGTTTTAGGTCTCATGGTTCTCACTTTGGACCGAATTCATCAGTTTGCTGTTTGTGAGACGTTGTCTACCTAACAAAAATGATGCTAGAAACCCACATTATTCTATTGCAAAATGTAGTATTTTGAATACTACGTTTAAAATGTGGCTCTAATAAAGTCACCGCTAAGTTTTTCTCCAAGCAGCATCCTTCTCACGTGCGGCACCGACATCTCTGAGATGTCGCCGCTGACGGGCAGAAGCTGACCCGTCACTCACCGGCACACGTCTGGTTCTCAGGGCCCTAGACTTGTGCCTGTCACCGAGAAGGCGGTGAGTTTACACCGTCCCCACCTTAAATGCAACAGTGAAACGAAGTGTCAGCTTAGCATCCCGTGCCTCTGAGAGGGAAGCAAAGCCGCTCCAAGACGTATCTCTCAGTAAATGTGGCTTCTGGGTGTGTCTGGGATGAGATGATCAGCCAGGAGGTAGCTGGGGGCCCGCCGACTGTTTCCTGCGTTTCTGAGTGACTGGCTATGGTCCCCGACAGACACTGGCCCGGGGGCCTGCATGCCACCTGTGGGCCGTGATCCCTGCGCCCCGGGCTCGCCTAGCCTCGCCAGGGTCAGCACCGCGGAGAGGGAGCTGGTGGGCGAGCCGCGGGTGTGCCTGGCACCTGTGCCTGTCCTTTCACGGACGGGTTAATGGACATCCCCTCGAGGTGCTTTGTCCCCAGTGTCCCAGGAGACACCGCGAGTGAGGAGGTTTGGGGAGCTCCTGGAGCTGAGCTCTAGGGGCCGTTGTCCCCGGCTGATGGGGACACCCTGGGGGAGGGTGCAGTCCGCAGTTCCCAGCCTTCCTTACCCGAAGCTCCCTCTCCTGCCCTTGCTCCCACTGGAGCCTTCCTGCTTCCCGAGGACACGCGCGTAATTGCTGGGCTGTCCCGCGTCTAGCCATTAGGAGCCAGGTCCCCTGTGATGCACCAGTCCTGAGCGGGAACGCGAGTCCCGGCCGTGGGGACACGTGCAGGACCACGCCCCTTCTCGCTGGCCCTCAGGCCGTGTGGATGCAGGCAGGCACCGGGCGCGCACACAGAAACACCCCTCAGCCGGAGGGGCCCTGACACAGCTCACTCACTGACAGCGGGTCTGGGCTGTGGCCAGAAGGACACCGGGTGCCGTGGCCATCCGTGCCAAAACGTGGTTCTCCAAGGCTCCCTGCAGGACGGGGCCTGGGAACTTGGCTCCGGCGGCCTCCGTGGACTGTGGCCAGCAGCCCGCCACGTCCAGGCTTCTGTGCGATGAGCAGCCTGGACGCCCGGGCGCAGGGGGCTCGAGGCACTTCCTGGGCACTCGGCCAGGTCCAGGGTCCTCATTCCCGCTGACCCCAGCGGGTAGGGGTGTGTCCCGGCCTGCTGCTCACCCCCGTCTCCACGCAGAGCGGTGCCCACAGAGTCTGATTCGGCCGTTCGGGGTGGCCTTGTTTCCACCACCTGTCCCTCTGGGACTCGCCCCTTGGGCTTGGCAGGGAGCTGGCCGTCCTGCAGGACAGCCCCCGCCCTTCGTGGCGAGATGTCCAGATGGTCCGTCCACTGTGAGGCCGATTCTCTCCCCGCAGTCTCTGTGCCGGCGTCTTCTTACCCTTACCCTTCTTACCCTTCTTACCCTTACCCGTCACTTTTCAAGGCTGACACCCCCAGTTCTAGACACAGCAGTTTCCGTCACCATCAGCCCCTTGGCTTCGGCCGATTCCAGCTGCCACCTTCTCAGCCCCTGGGCATCACTGTGTCATCTGCCCCGTGCGGGGTGGACGGAGCTGTCTCTTGCCTCATTCTAAATGCTAAGGGGTTTTTTTTGTAGTTTCTTATTTTATTTTTTGTTTTAATCTTTATTGTATTTTTTTCCGTTGCCATTTGTACCCCTTGTCCCAGCAGCCCACACACTGTTGTCCCTGTCCACAGTTTTAGCAGCTCAGTCCGTTTTCTACGGAATGAGGCCGCAAGAAGTCGCCACAGATTTAGCAGCTGCAACAGCGCGGAGGCAGCGCCGACAGCTCTGCGGGCCGGAAGCCTGGCCGCGGTCTCGCGCGGCCTGACGCCCAGGAGCTGCCAGGGCCGGGGTCCTGCAGCTTCTGAGAGGGGCTGCGTTCCTGGCCCGGGCGGGCTGTTGCCGCTGTTCAGCTCTTTGTGGTCGGAGGACTGAAACTCTGCTGTCAGCAGAAGGCCTGTCCCAGATTCCAGAAGCCTCCACCTTGCGTGACCTGCGGTGACGAAGCGGCGGTGGTGGACAGACGCCCTCTCACGCTGCGGCTCTCCCCCCAGCTCCTCCTCCCCCGCCTCGGCCGGGAAGGAGGCTCCACTTGGAGAGCTCACACCCCCTCGGGCCGCCTGGAGGAGCTGGGGCCCAGCCCTCCCCGGGTGGGTCCCCTGGGTCCTGTCGGCCGTAGAGGCACCTGCTTCAGGTCCCAGGGCCGGGCCGGGGTTTGCCGACCTCCAGCGCCGCACGGCACGGGGGTCTGCTGTCGCGTAGGGAAGCCTCTTGTCCTTACGAGTGCTGAGGAGCCTCTTCAGGTTTCCGCTGCTAGTGGATCCTTCGAGTCCGCAGCGGGACCTTCCGTTCTCCGACTGAATGCCGCCGCACCGGATCCGCACCGTTTGGTTCCGCTCGGGGTTTGCCCATCGATCCTCTCACCCGGCATCGTAATGACACTTCCAGGCTGTGTGTCCCGTTCAGACCCGGTGAGCTCGCCTCCTCTGTTTTTGTCCCTGACGTTGATAAAATTATCAGCGCAACGAGCGGCTGTGAGGCGTAGCGCCATGTGGGCGGTGGACAAGCGAGCACCCACTGCGCTCTCGCCCGGCCCACGCGTCCCCCCGCCACGTTTCAGGTGGAGTCACAGACTTGCCCTGTCTGTGCTGCACACGCCCCCCATCCACAGTCTGCATATGCCGCAGGTCACAGTCACCACGACAACCACGGCTCGGAGCTGACGAGAGACGGTCAGGGGATGCTCGCTGGCCGAGTGCCCCGCCCACCCCGTTCTCCTGTTACTCCCGCCTGGAATCCACGCCAGGTGGCTGCTCCCGCACACAGACCCCGAGTGGCTCTCTGCTGGCGGCTTTTGGAGGTTTTATGCAGGTCCGTTCTCTGGGACTCTGTGGGCACCAGCTGCTGGGGCCGGGCACCCTGAGTCCCAGGGTCTCCGCCAGTGCCACCTGGGCCCTGCGGGACGCCCCAGGGGCCAGGGAGGGTTAAGGAGCCCTGCGAGGGACTGGCGCTCAGGCAGCTGGGACAGCGAGTCTTCGGCACAGCAACAACCGGCCCCCGACCCGAGCGGCCAAGCGCTAGAGAAGATGGCCAGAAACCAGACAGAGGGACAGAGCAGCCCGCCAGATCAGCGCCGTTTATTCCCCGTCGGGGCTCGGAAGGGTCTGTCCTGCACGCTAGACGCCAGCGGGCTGTGCAGCGTGTTTGTGCGTCCCTCCGCTGGAGAAACCGGGCCGGGGGAGACGCGCCTGCTCGGGACCGGCTGAGCCGGCTGCACCGTCTGTGAGGCGGTGGCTGCAGGGGAGGCCTGGCGAGAACGGCGGGCAGAGGGGTGTGTGCGGGGAGGGCCCCGAGGGCCCCGAGAGAGAGATGGCCAGACCCCGGTTCAAAGGGCTTCACAGCCAGCGACTCGTCGGTCACCTAGAGGTGGACAGATGACGGACGCGTCACCTGCCTCGCATCAACCCCGGGTAGATCACGTGCCTCTTACTCTCAGTTCATCAGAGAAGGTACAGAAATACCTGTTTTTAATGCTCACCTGAGGATATGTTTATGGATTTCAGAGAGAGAGAGGGAAGGGGCGGGAAGAGACATGGATCAGTTGCCTCCTGTGCACGCCCGATCAGAGATTGGACCGGCAACCGAGGCGAGTGCCCTGACCGGGGATGGAACCCAAAACCTGCTGGGGCACAGGGACGTGCGCCCACCCACTGAACCACCCGGCCAGGCCCCGAGACCTCCGTTTCAAAGCGTCTCCCTGTCGTCACTGCACGGCTCTCGTACCAGAAGCAGCCTGTCTCCCGAGAGCCGGCAGCCGCCGCTCCAGGTCCGAGGCGGCGCAGGCAGCAGGCGCACCGGCTTCCTCGCGCGTCGTGGTGGCACCAGCACCATCCTGATTTCCCCGAAACAGCTCACGTGAGCTTTGTGGTGAAGCGGTGGTCGCAGCCGCTGAATCACTTCCAGGAACACCGAGTGACTGGCGGCCCAGCAATGTGACCGTGGCCTGCTGCTGGGAGTGCCGGCCCCCGCCACAGCCGCCCGGTGGCGTCACTGTCCCCGTGTGTGTGTCGTTTGCGCCCCGCAGGCCCTGCCACCACCGCTGAGCAATGGGGAACTGACACCCCACGGGGGGCGGGTCTCTCACGGTCATTCGGCTTTCCCGATCAAAGGAAAGGGAATTGAACGGCGCTTCCCAGAAGGACAGCGTTCAGAGCAAAGGTGTGGCGTCTCTGAGCCTCCGCCGGCTACTCCTGCTGGGCAGGGCAAAGCCTTTCCCGACACTGAGCTTCTCCTCCCCAGGGGCCAGGCCCCGGTTTCTCTGTGTGGCCCATGGCCACCTCGGCGGCACTTGGGTGTCTGATGGGTCCCTGACAGTGTCCTGCCACCGGAGCTGGCCGCGGGTTGGTCTCGGCACCCTCGGGGCCTCGCTCAGGGGGCGTCTCCCAGATGCCTGTGGAACGGGGTTAAGTCTGAGGTCAGAAAACGTGGCATGTTGTAGGCAGTGGGGCCACAGGGGTTTCCCTTCGGAGGGGAGTCAGCTGGGCGCCGCGCTGGCTATCCGCACGGCCTTCGACGGCCGCCCGACGCCCATCAGTGGGGACCCTGCCTCCGTGGGGCGCGAATGTCACCTGTGCTAGCCCCATGCCCACCTCGCTAAGGAACACTAGAGGCCCCTCCCCAGGCGTGGGGTCCAATGCAGCCCCTTCTCACGGCCGCCAAGATAGTCCTGGGCCCTGCTTCACGCCTTCCCTGCCTGCTGCAGCCCCACCCCTCCCACTGTCCGCCCCTCCCCTCCCCTGCCCACAAGCCTCTGCGCCTCCCCAGGCTCCCGTGGGCCCCTCCCTCTGCACGGTCGCATCCGCCGTCCATGCGTGTGGGGAATTGTGGGCCGCCGATTTTTAGTAAACTTCGTGGACATGTGACTTCCATGGGTAAAGGGTCACCGGTTTGAACACTGGCACACCGAGGTAGGCTCCAGCCCCTCCGACAGCACCGCGGGTCACACTCGCCTTGGTTTCCCGGTGTGCGTGCAAGTCACGTTCCCACGCGCAGTCGTCCGTTAGGTGTGCGGCGGCATGCCTGGGAACGCCGCGTGTCACCATCCAGTGCCTCGTTGCTGAAAAGCACAACGTGGTCTGAGCCTGTTGGAAGGGCGGGGCCAGTGGACTCACTGGATGCAGGGCTGCCGCGGACCTGCGGCCTGTAGGGGGCGCCCGGGCTGCCCAGTGCCCCAGGACCAGGCGACAGACGCACCTCGCCGCCACAGCCCCGAGGGAGCCCCCCACCCCCGGCACCCCCACTCTGTGCTCATCCCCACGCAGGGCCGCCACAGATGCGGTTTCCGCCGCGGCTGTCCCGCCCGTCCTGGAAGTTCCGGCAGTCACGCAGCAGCGCCTGCTTTGTCCGCCCGGATCCTCTGCCAGCGAACGCGTTGCAGGGTCCCCGTGAGGGAGCGCGTGTCGGCCGCGTGCCCGTGTCGCTGCCGAGCTGCGCCCCACCCACTCTGTGCACGCGCAGCACCTCACTCGCCGGCGCGCCCGCCGATGGGCGGGGGTGTGCAGTCTGGGGCTGTCCAGAGGAGCCCACGTGGGCCTCCCTGTGCGAGCCTCCCGTTTTCGCTCCTAGTGGGCGAGCGCGTCGGAGTCTGTGGCTGGTTCACAGGCTAGGTGCACGTTTTACGTGGGAGAACCTGCCATGCTGTTCCCTGTGGGCGAGTGACCCTGCGCTCCCTCCACTGAGGTGGCAGAGCCCTGAGGCCCACAGCTCACGCATGCCGGTCTTATCTTTTTTTTTAAGATTTCATTTATTTGCTTGTAGAGAGAGGGGAAGGGAGGGAGAAAGAGAGGGAGAGAAACATCAATGTGTGGTTGCCTCTTACACATGCCCCTACTGGGGGCCTGGCCGGCAACCCAGACAGGTGCCCGGACTGGGAATCGAACTGGCGACCTTCCGTTCGCAGGACGGCACTCAGTCCACTGAGCCCCACCAGCCAGGGCTTGTCGCCTCTTCAATTTCAGCCCTTCCGGGGGTGGGAGCAGGGGCGGGAGCAGAGGTGGGAATCTGGTGTAAATCCCAGTCAGTCTACTTCGTATCTGACATGTTGGGTGTTCCCTGTGCAGGATCTGCACTGGGGTCTTTTCATACCTTGTTATATATATAGCTTTCCGTTACCTTCCCCGTGGCGCTCATGCTTCCTCCTACCTGCCTGAGCACACGGGGACACTCACAGTGTTTCTACAGCAGCCGTGCGAGCACCTCTCCGCTTACGCTGCAACCCTGTCACTTTCCTGTCTCTTCACGTGCACTGGGCCATGTCTCCCTGTCCCCGTGAACGTCAGTCCTCGCCGGCCTGAGCTGCCATCACGACACCCCGCAGTCCCCACGCTGACACGCGGACCTCTGTCCTCGACGTCCTCGGGGCCGCAGACCGTCTGCTGAGGGCGCGTCCTGGCACGCAGGCTCCTCGCTGCGCGCCCACCTGGCGGCGAGCAGAGCACGAGGACACGAGCACGGGTGCCTTCTCTCCGAGGTGTGAGGGGCCTGCCGTCCACAAATGCCATCGCCATGGGGGCTGGGTTTTGGCGAATGAACTTGGGGGACACAAAGATTCGGGCTGCCACCGTCTAGACGTTTCTGTCTGTGTCCCTGATGTCACGAATTTGACATCCCCGAGGCGGGATCTTGCCGTTGCTCAGACAATCTGGGCCCTGTCCTGGAATGTGGTTTCATGAGTGGAGCGGACAGACCCTTCCAGCCGCTCTCTCAGGCTTGGACGGGGCAGGTCCAGAGCAGCCCTCCCCCTGGGTCACAGTTGCCCCCTGGCCCCTGAGGGGGTGCCCTTCCGAGGACGCTGCCCGCTGCCCGTGACGCGGAAGGGGTGACACTCTGCCCGGGGGACAGGACTGTCTCCCGCCCGGGAGAGCCCTGGGGGCTTTCCGGGGGCTCTCTGTCCGGCCGTGCGCTGCTTCCTCGCGGGGACCCCTCCCCGCCGGCCTCCCACGTTTTCTGAGTGTGGCCCCTCCTGTCACCTCGCTCTGCGGAGCACAGCCGCCCTGGCCTCCCGAAATCTGGCCCTGCCTCCTCAGCTCGGCCAGAGTGCCGCTCTCGGGACAGGTGATCCCCGCCCTCGGCTTGGAAACCGCTTCCCGTCAGGGCTGGGGCTGCACTGGGCTCACCCTTCGTCCCCGAGCGGGGCTGCAGTTCTGCGGTGCCCACGGCCCAGGGCCTGTCTGCTCGGTCCCTGACTGTACTGCACAGGCCTTTCTGGCCGTCGGGTCTCGGCTGATCCATCGTGGCCGGGAGCCCAGGCCTCGCCGTCACAGTTTGATGGACGGACGGGTTCGAGCTGCTCCTCTGATCGCGGTGTCTCCTCTTGCGCTTTCGGAACGCGGAATCCAGGTGCGCTCCCCTGCGCGCCCTCGAGCACCGGGTTAGAAGTGGCCCCGCCTCCCCCAGCCCCAGGTTCCGAGCTGTGCGGAGCCGCAGCCCAGGCTCGCTCACGGGCCACAGCGCCGGGCTCAGCGAGGGGCGGAGGGCACCGATCTGCACTGTGGAAGCCACAGCGTGAGAGTCACACAGCGCGAGTGTGTTCCGAAAACCCGTCGGGTGCTGTCTGTGGGACACCGGCTTCCTCCTCAAATGCCGGGGTCCATGCCGTCCAGTCGGGGGCGGAGACGCCGGGCACGGGTGATGGCAAGTCTCACCTTCTCCGCCAGTGCACCTGGCCCCTGCGTTTCTGGGGTTTCTCCCTCCTCTTGACCTTTCCGGGCCCCCTGGCAAGGGGTGGGCCGGAGGAGGGGCAGAGTGAGTGAGCAGGAGGCCAGTCGCATGCATGGATGTCGGGGGTTCTAGGCCAGCGGTTTTGGGGGTGTGTGTGACAGAGGGGAGAGCAGGATGAAAACACCGAGTGAAGACGAACCAGCGGGCGTGGAAAGGGTGAGGAAACACCCCTCCTGGCTGAGCTGGTTTCCAGCGATGGTTTCAGAGCCCCTCGGTCTCGGCACCTGCTGAACCCTCCCCTCAGCCCCTGGTGCCGTCCCGGAGCTGGGGGCGGTGCGGCGCCCTCCTGGCACCCCGGCTCGCCGCCTGCTCAGTGAAGCCTGTGTAGCAGTCGAGCCGGCGGCCGGCTGGTCGCCCCGATGCACAGACTCACGGTGCTCGGTGTTCCTTCGCAGCCGCAGCGGCGGTCCTGGTCACCCGCGGGGGTGTCCCCCCACCCACCCTGCTGCTGTCTCCAAGGACCCCGAGCGGGTCTGTCCCACAGCCTCCCCTAGTCGTGCTGGCCTTGACCTTCTCCCCTGACTCTGGCTTTTGAGGGTTTTGCTGCGTCTGCCGACAGATGAGTGGCTGTAAACAGTACATGGGACACATCTGTAGTTTTTAAAAGCTTGTGTATTCCTGCTGCCTTTCAGGCCGGAGTGTCCGATTTAGTTTCTCTTGAGAGTGACCCGCACACGCCAACTTTAAAAAAGACCCGGCAGCATTCTCGCAGGCCCACCTGGGTGCACGTGGCGGAACTGCGCTGTGATTCGTGCGCTGCAGACGTTTTGGGTCTGCCTCCCCCTCCCCCTCGCCCTCCCCCTCCGCGCCTCGTTCAGGGGGTCCTGCGGAGCGTGCTCCAGCCGAGCTTTGCACGGAGGTTCCCGGGCAGACCCAGGTCTGCGGCTGGGCCGACGTCGGTCGCCCTGCTCATGCCGCAGACCAGGCGTCGCACGCCGCAGCGCACGGCCAGCACGCCTGGACGAGCCTGCTCGCTGGTGCCCAGGCGTGCTTTCGCGTCGTCGAGACCGGGGTGGCGGGCCCTCGGAGCCCGTAAGCTGCGCCGTCTGGCCCCGCCCACCCGCGGGAGGGGGAGGGTGCCGCCCCTGCTGTGAGTGGCTGCTCTCCCTGCCGGCGCCCCAGTCTCTGGCTCTCCCAGAACCCTGGGTTTGACCACAGCGCACCTGGCTTCCTTTCCTGTTAGGCTCACCTGTCTCCTGTTAGCTCCGCCGGCAGGCTGAGGGTCGAAGTCCCGGTCCTTCTGCGCCAGGCCCCGCCCGGATCCCCGCCCAGCAGCATGAGGACCCCGGTGAGTCTCCGCGAGGCTGGGGCGGGGCGGGCGAGTTCCCAGGGTTGTGGCGGCTGGAAACGCGTGCGCCAGCTCACTCTGCCTTTGCGCGCCCTCAGGAGCCGGCGGCTTACAACGACTACCCGTACGGGGACGAGGGCAACGGCACCACGGAGGACTACGCGTCCTGGGGTCCCGGCGACAACCTGCTCTGCTCCCTGGAGGAGGTGAGGGAGTTCTCCCGGCTGTTCGTGCCCGTCGCTTACTCCTTGATATGCGTTTTTGGCCTCCTGGGCAACGTTCTGGTGGTGATCACCTTCGCTTTCTACAAGAAGGCCAAGTCCATGACCGACGTGTACCTCCTGAACATGGCCGTCGCGGACATCCTGTCCGTCCTCACCCTCCCGTTCCTGGCAGCCACTCACGCCGCCGAGCAGTGGCTGTTCAGCAACGCCATGTGCAAGCTGGTGAGGGGCATCCACAACGTCAACTTCTACTGCGGGATGCTGCTGCTGGCCTGCGTCAGCCTGGACCGCTACGTCGCCATCGTCCAGGCCACCAAGTCCTTCCGCCTGCGGTCCCGGACGCTGGCGCACCACCGCGGCATCTGCCTGACCGTGTGGGTCGTGTCTGTGCTCATCTCCGTGGCGACCTTCGTCTTCTACCAGAAATACCAGGTGCAGAGCCGCGTGGGGGACCGCCTGCAGGACAGCTACGTCTGTGAGCCGCGGTACGTGGGCTTCGCCGAGCCCCTGCACTGGAAGCTGGTGATGCTGGGGCTGCAGCTGCTCTTCGGCTTCTTCGTCCCGCTGGTGTTCATGGTGTTCTGCTACCTGTTCATCATCAGAACCCTGCTGCGCGCCCAGAACGCCAAGCGGCACCGGGCCATCCGCGTGGTGCTCGCGGTCGTGCTGGTCTTCCTGGTCTGCCAGGTGCCCCACAACCTGGTGCTGCTGGTGACGGCGGCCAACCTGGGCAAGATGAACCGGTCCTGCCGCGGGGAGAAGCTGCTCGGCTACGCCCGGCAGTGCACCGAGGCCCTGGCCTTCCTGCGCTGCTGCCTGAACCCCGTGCTGTACGCGTTCATCGGCCAGAAGTTCCGGGGCTACTTCCTGAAGATCATGAAGGGCCTGCTGTGTGTGCAGCGGGGCCCGAAGCCTCCGGGCTTCTCCTGCTCCAGGCTGCACTCGGAAACCTTCGTCTCCAGGCAGAACAGCGAGACCCCGGACAACGACAACGCCTCGTCCTTCACCATGTGACGGGCCCCGGCGCCACGCAGGCCTGCGCTGGCACGCCCGCGTTGCACAGACACGTGGGGACGTGGGCCAGGAGCGAAGGCCAGCGGCGCCTTCCCCGTGGGCCCCGGACTGCGGGGGGGCCCGGGCAGGGCACCTCTCCACGGGGTGGGGGTGGGGATGGGGATGAGGGGCAGGCTTTGACGGGCAGCGTTTCCCAAATTTTCTCGACTGGAAACGGTGTGACTCACCGTGTTCCACGGCCAGCATCGCTCCAGACGGGCCCGGGGACACGCGGAATTGGAGGGACTTGTTTACAAACATGAACATTTTCAGAAACATTTATGAAGCCGCCACAGACCACAGCTTCTTCTGGTCAGAGCAAAAAAAAAAAGATCAAGTAGCTTGAAAAACCAAAACAGAAAAACAAAACAAAACAAACAAGCGAAAGCCCACACGCAGCTCACTCTGGGCGAGAGGTCCCACACTCCCCCGCAGCCCGTCTGCGGCAGCCGCGCGGAAGCAGCCCAGGCCTGCAGTGCCCTCGGCAGGGGGGCCGGCGGTGATGGACGGGCCGCGGGAGGACGGGCCCAGGAGCGCACGCAGAGGCACGGCCGGGACCCGGACAAGGTGGCCGCGTGGGTGTGAGTGCGAGCTGTCCCCACGGCCCAGGCCCGCGGAAAGCGGAGGCTGGCTGTGCGTCCCCGTCGCTGGCGGTCCCTGTCGGAGGCCACCAGACCGAGACCTCTGGGAGGACGGGCGCCCACTGCACCCAGCCGGCACCTGGAGGCTTGAAGAGATATTTGCCTAGCAAGTCATCACGAAACTGGAGCCTGTAGTGCCACTCCAAGTGTCAGGTGCGAAAAACCGCTCATCCATAGGGTGCCTTCGAAAAGAGGGCGAGGAAGCTTGGCTGAGAACAGGCACAGGAGCGCGTGTCTCCTCCCACATGGGACGGGAGGGTGGGTGGCGGGGGGCGGGCGGTGGAGAGCCGCCGTTCGCTCGTGGGGCCCAGAGGCAGGTCAGCGGCTGCCGCTGAAGCAGCTCCCCCGGGGACCGGGGCCGTGGGGAGTCGGACCTCAGCTGCTGTGCTCCACTTCCAGGCAGTTCACGGAACCTGTGCCTGGCAGCGTCTCCTGTAACTATAGGGACACGAGAGGGACAATATAAGCGTGCTACGGAGGGACAAACCTGGGGAAAACATTGGCGTGTTCGTGCTGACGGACGTGTCCTCGGAAGCCCCCCCCGTCCTCGCGAGCTTTAAGTCTCTGTATGTAATTCAAAGCAGAGTCTCAGGACTCAGAGTCTGCGTTTCCGAGCGCGGTGCTGGCTTCGCCAGGCCACGCCAACTCGCTAGTGAAGTAGAGACTGGCTTCCAGCTTCGGCGTCCCATCTGGGGGACCGTCATGTGCAGGGACCTTGAATCCTTGGAGCCTGTGAGCGGCCGACTCCGAAACCAAAGCGAAGGGGACGGCCCCCAACCCCGACGCCACTCTCGGTGTGACGGTGGCGCAGATGTGGCCTTGGAAGGTGAGCCGACGCTCCCAACCGGCTCGGAGACCTTTGAGGCCTTTGGTATGGCCGGGAAACCAGTGCCTCCATGCGACTTCAATCTCCCGATGACAGACGCTTCCCTCTTTGAGCAATAGCCTTTCAAAGCCTCCGCCTCAATGAATAAAGATGTTTCTAAGGTGTGCCAAACGCTCTACTTCATTAAGTGACCTCTCCTCTGGCTGCCGCGGGCAGAGGGTAGGTCCGCACGTCCGTGACGGTGTGGCGATGCCGCAGCCAACTCCCACGGGCACAGGCCCGCGTGGGGTGGGCTCCTGCGCGGGTGCCCGCGGTTTGACGGTTCTCATGTCCCCTTTTCATGACCGTGCCCTGCTCATCGACGTCCGTGCCTTCTCCCCCGGCAGGCTCCGGCGGGACCGCCGTGTGCCTGCCTCCGGTGCCCGCTCCGCCCCCACACACTGTTCTGCCGTCTGGGGACGGCTCCCCTGCTCCCGTCGGAACCGAGCTCCTCGGGCCGCGAGTCACGCTGCGCAGGCTGTTGTTGATGCTGCGATCGAACACGTGTGCACACAGTTGTGACACACACACACGTGTTTACACATGGTCACATCTATCCCTGCTGACCAGAAACGGTTTTTCTTGGCTCCTGCTACAAAGTAGCTGTAATGCAGTCAATAATTACTTCTGCGTAAATGAGGTTTTATCATCTATAAGTCTCAGCAGAGGTGGATGTTTAGGCAGGAAGTGTGACCCTGCGAACCCCACACGTTGGTGAGAGGCACGCGGGTGTCGTCTTGCAATTTGTGTGCTGATTTGCTTCTGAGGATGTACGGGCTAGTGTGAAACGACACCAGAAAAGCACAATATTTCCTTTAAAAATTCTGACGATGTGTACAAAATCCGAGCATTCTGTGTGTATCAGACAGAGCACGTGGTCTCATTGAACACGGGTACATGCTCACAGTGCACAGGTGTGTGTGCTCACAGTGTGCAGGTGTGTATGTCACAGTATACAGGTGTGTATCCTCACAGTACACAGGTGTGTGAGCTCAGTGCGCAGGTATGTATGTCACAGTGCACGGGTGTGTATCCTCACAGTATGCAGGTGTGTGTGCTCACAGTGCACAGGTATGTGTGCTCACAGTGCGCAGGTGTGTGTGTTCACAGTGCACGGGTGTGTAGCCTCACAGTACATAGGTGTGTGAGCTCAGTGCACAGGTGTGTATGTCACAGTACGCAGGTGAGTATGCTCACAGTGCTCAGGTGTGTGTGCTCACAGTGCACAGGTATGTATGTCACAGTGCACGGGTGTGTAGCCTCACAGTACACGTGTGTGTGCTCACAGTACACAGGTGTGTGCTCACAGTGTGCAGGTGTGTGTGTGCTCACAGTGTGCAGGTGTGTGTGCTCACGGTGTACAGGTGTGTGCTCACGGTGTGCAGGTGTGTGCTCATGGTGCGCATTTGTTTGCTGGGGCTGCCATCACAAGAGGCTGGAGTCTGAGATCCAGGGGTGAGCAGGTGGGCTTCTCCCGAGGTCTCTGCCCTTGGCGTGCTGATGGCCCCTTTTCTGTCTCCTCACTTGCTCATTCTCCCAATCCCTGGTGTGCCCCCCAATCCCTGGTGTCTCCTCTGTGCCCTGATGTCCTCTCCTTATAAGGACCCCAGTCAGACTGGGCAGGCCCACCTGATTGCCTCTTTTTACCTCAGTGACCCTTGAAAGGCCCGTGTCCAAGTGCGTCACAAAGAAACCAGGGGGCAGGACTTCAGCACAGGGACTCGGAAGACCCAGCACCGCCCCCCACCCCTGCCCAGGTAGAAAGCGCGGCCCCTCCCTGTGAACTTCAAACAGGTGGGCAGCATTTCTAGGCAGTGCGCTCCCTTCTCGTAGGCTGTGTTCAGGTGCCCACTTCCGCTGTTCAGGTGCTGATCCCCACAGCACGAAGGACAAGGACCCTCGTGACCTCAGGTCAGACCATACCCACCTGTTTAACCTGCCCTGAGTCTAAGCCCCAGCACCTCCCGAGACTCACACCCCCTCCGAGAAAGCCTTCCATGTCGGGGTTCCCGTGGCCTGTCTGCAGCCCCTGATCCTGCCTGGGGAGGGGCTGCCCCCCACCCCCACTGTTCTCCGGCAGTACGGAGGGCAGGTCCCCAACCCTGGTGGCTGCTGTGCTCGCTGCAGAGACCTCCCTCTCTCCTTGGGGACCTCCGCTCAGCAGCCAGTGGAAGGTGGCTGTGACGGGCCCGTGGAGGCCAGCCCCCATCCGCCTGCCCACGTGTCTTCACAGCCTGTGGCTCGGGGCAGCCTCTCACCATGACCCAGCTCCTGCAGCAGCGTGCAGCCCCCCCATCTCTGGGAGGGGGTGACGGGGCACGTTCACTGTCAGACTAGTCACACACCACCCTCCCCTGCGGGTGCGGGTCCTCTGACGCCATCTGCATGCTGCTCCTTGCCCCCTGGGGACCTGGCTGATGTGGTCCGGTGCCCAGGGACTCGTGTGACATGGTGGGGAGACTGCAGCCTGCCCAGCTCACTGCAAACCCCGATGCCTTCTGTGTTGGTGCCAAGAGGCATTTGCTAGTATAATCATGCACCTGACGTTTTACTCCAGTGGATCGCGGGAGAGCTAAAAGCAGGAGCTGTATCTCTCCTAATCCCTTGGTCTGTTTCTCTGTGGGATCTGAGTCCTGGTAGGCAATCCAGACGGTCAGCAGGGTGCCGCAGGCCAGGCTGTCCTCATGGTCCAAGTGGGCTGCTGCGGCTCCTGCCATCACCCTTCCATTCCAGCCAACAGGCAGAGGAAAAGACATGGTGGTCTTTTCTGTAAGGGCACAACTTGAAAGTTGTGGAAATCATGCCCCCCCACCTCTTGGCCTGAAGTTAGCCAAGAGGCTGCACCAGGTGGAAGAAGTTCTGAGAAACATCCCCTGCTGGCCAGCCCCGAGTCCTCACGCACGCGGCAGCAGAGAACACGCAGTGAGCCCGTCCACGTGCAGTGAGCCCGTCCACGCGCAGGGCGGCTGAGACAACCGCTCACTTCAGAAACAAGAAGGGAGGCTCTTGGCGTTCAGCAAATGCTTAGTTCAAGCTGTACTGAAGGGCGAAGACAAGAACCCACAGAGAAGGCACCAGGGAGAAGGCCAGAGGCGCATCAGGGAGCCGGGTCAGCCCGGACGCCTGCCCCGGACCCCCGTGGGCGCCTGTGTGCGTGGCCTCGCCCCCACGCTGCCCTGGCCGCCGCCGCGTCCGGAATCCGCCAGCCCGCGCTCTCAGGCACTCATGGGATCACCACCATGTGTTGTCAGTCAGTCTCACCTTCTGCCTGCTGTTGGGAGGCTGCCTGGGGTCTGGAAGTGAAGGTGGCATCTTGGGGTCCTTCTCCTGAAACGATTATGTGAGTAGCTGAGGTGGCAGAGCATCACGCTAAGAGCCCCACTTAGGAGACCTCGAGTCCTCACGTGACGGACATGTGGCTTCGTAAGGTGAAGGATCCCCAGACAGGCTCCCCCGCCACAGGCCCCCCCACCCTTCCCGGCCTTCGTGACGGGGCACTGCCGCCCTCTGCTGGACGCAGGCCGCACCCACAGAAACGCTCCCAAACTCCCCAGGACCAGTGGGCCTGTGTCCTGGTGCGAAAACTTTAATGGGAGCTCCTACTCTGTTCTCCAGAAATTGGCATAAAGTCCTCAGAGTAATTAATCTGAGAAATTTGCCTGCAGTATTGCTGCAATTCACTCTTTTCACTCTACTTCAAATAGTAGATGGGCTCCTTTTTTTTTCTTTTTTGCTCTGTGACTACTTACATTTTTGTGTATGTGTTTTGGCTGTAACATGTGCTTGAATATATATGTATATATGTGATTTAGGAAATAAGATTTATATATACTTTAGGGTATCCATTTTAGGACAATTTTAAGGGTGTGATAACTGAGAGAGATTTTACTTTAAAAGATAAGATACAATTTACTCACCAGAAATGAATTCTGAAACCATAAAATTAAGCAGCCTCATTTCTCTACCTGTCTAAATTCTGGGTGGGGCCGAGCCTGTTTTCCCAGGAATGAGGAACAGTGTGGCATCGGGGTGTCAGCACCCACCGAGAATCGTCACTGCCTCTGGTCTGCGTGGCCTGCCGGCTGGGGGAGGGGAGGTGGCCGTCCCGGGGCCTCCTGCCAACGCAGACAGTGGCGTCTGGTGTTGAGATCCGGGAGCGAGGCCTCACCTTTGAGAGAAACCTTCTCGATGGGCTGCCCCTCTGTCGGCCTCAGCTCGAATGGCTCCCGTCCACCAGCGAGTGGCCACAGCCGAAGGCATGGCTTCAGAGCCACCCGCGGTGGCCCGCCATGGTCCAGCCCCTCTCTCTGGCCTCACTCGGCAGCCTGGGGAGCAGAGCCACGGGGTCACAGCCGTGGACACGTATGCTGCCTCGAAAACGCTCATCGGCAGTCCTGACCCTCCTTCTCTCTTATTTTCAGCCAGCCACACTCTCCCTCTCCCTCTCCCTCTCCCTCTCCCTCTCCCTCTCCCTCTCCCTGCGGCGTCTGCAGCCGCCCCGCAGGACTGCCCACCCGGCAGGTGCCCCGGGGTGAGACTGGGTTCTGGCCGGAGGCCGGGTTTGAGGGCAGCGCACAGGTCTGCCCCGGCTGGTGGGCCTGCTCATCTCCCCCGTTGGCTGCAATGGAGCCCGATCCCCAGGAACCTCGGAAGCCAGGTGTCTCTGTGAGCAGAACTCACCTTAGTCTGAATTCCCTGGACCAGCCACTCCTGGCGCCCCTGTGTGACCCAGAATGACTTTCTATTACGTCTGACCGGCAGTTGTCCAGGGGAGGGTCCCTCTGGGTCTGGCCGTCCTCCTTGACAAGAGACGCCTTCTGCCTCTGCAGGGCACCCCCCACCCCCCTGCTGCCGATTGCTCCACGGGTGACCCAGGACAGCGCCACTGCACAGGAGCCCCCCAGACTATTCTAGAAGCCACTGCGTCTGCACTCAGACCCTCTGGCCCATTCTGCAGGTGGCAGCGGCCCCCTCCCAGCAAAGGCCGCAGGGGCGGGGGGCTTACTGGTCTGGGTCCTCGCTGCCCCTGTGTCACACAGCGGCCCCCGAGCTGCCCGTGCCCTGCACATCCGACTCCTGATTCTGGGCTCTGCCCTGTGAGTTGCCGTGGCAACGGGGCCCCGTGGCTGAGGGCTGAGCGGAGGCTGGACCGTGCCCTCGGGCTGGGCCGGTCCTTCCGGTTTTGGCCATCCAGCGCACTCAGGGCCCGGAGCCACCAGCCCTTCCGCCTGGACGTGTAGGGATAACCTCAGGACAAGCGGAGCCGGGAACATTCCAGCAGGCGTGTATATGGAGCCAGTGGCTGACTAGGTTTTGCAAAGAGAAATGAGGAGATTCACAGCTTAAACCTGACAGCATGGCCCGAAGAGGGAGGGAACTGTGGGGCTCGGGGGGGGACTGGGCGGCTGGCCGGCCTTCGCGGGCGTGCGGGGCCCAGGCGCAGCTGAGATTGGAGGGCTCGCGGGCACGGCCGCGCACCTGGGTGCTGCCGGGGGTGAGTCACGGGAGGACAGAAACCAAAACCGGCCAATGGCAGCTGGGCCCTGGCTCTGAGCTCTGCCGCCTGCCACCTGCCTTCGCTTTCCTTCTGAGTCACGTCCTCGCTCAGCAAAAATCCTGTGGGGAGAGCAAGCGCCTCGTTCCTCTGCCTCTTCGCAGCGGGGAGACTTCTGGATGCAGAGCTGGGGCGCGTCCAGCAGGGAGGCGGGGTGGGGCACCAGGCACCGAAGACAGGCCCTCGGACGGGGTGGCCCACGGGCCCTGGACCTTCCGCTATGAGACCCTGCCCCTCACGGGGGTGTGGGATAGAACTGGAGTCGGACGGGGTCCCCGTGTAGGGTCCAGAGAGCAAGCGCACGACAGACACTCCGTTTACCAGGGTTTCCCCATCCGGCTCTCCGAGCACCTACCCCGCCCGGGGTCTGCGTGGAGGGTGTGCAGTGGAAAGTGCTGTCCCCGAAGGGTACACGGACTGGCTGGGGACTTCCGCCAGGAGACGAGAACAAACACGTAAACGAGCCAAGTCCCCAACGCTGGACGTGTGTGGAGGGCCAGGCACTGCGCCCGCCGTGTTGCTCGGTGTTGTGCCTGACCCCACGAGACCCCCACAGGCTGGTGTGCACCGCTCCCCTGCTGCAGCAGAGAACGGTGGTGCAGCGACTGGTCCCAGGTCACAGCGCTGGGAAATGACAGTGTGGCCCTGACCCGAAGGCCCTGACCCGAGCCGCTCGGCCGTGGCTGTGGTGACCTCAAAACTACCAGTGCCCAGGCCCCTCCCAGGCCGACCGAGTCAGGACACCGGGCTGGCTGAGGCTCTCATGTTTTCTGAACGCCCCCAGACCCGCTGAGCAGGCCCCGGGGTGAGCAGGAAGGAGGCCCCCGCTCTGCCCACGAGACTGGCAGCAAGAGCCCGAGAGGCAGTCACACTGTGGGGTGACCTCCCCGTTTTGCCAGGCTGATGTGTGAGCCAGGGGTGGGGGGCCCAGAGGGCAGCCAGCTGCTGCAGCTCCACGGGCCAGATATGCACCCTTGGGAAGGGGGGTGGGGGGCGTGTTTGGAGGCTGCTGCGCCCAGCACTGGCCCGGAGGCCAGCTGGAGGGCTGCTGTGTCCCACCTCAGGGGGCTTCCTGCAGGGACAGGTCAGAGGGCTGTGTGACTTCAGTGTGGACTTCCCCGTGCACAGAGCAGCGGGCCTCGGTGTCCCCCCGCAGGGAAGCGGCTCAGCAGTGCCTCCCGGAGAGATGACAGGGCAGTCCAGGAAGGGAGGCCTGTGGTGTCACCGCAGTGTGCAGAACACCCCTGTGAGGGCCAGCCGTTGGTAAAGCAGAGCCATGCGCGCAGGAGGTCGGGGCAAGGAAAGCAGACACTTTCCCTTCGTGGGAAAAGGAAGTGAGTAGGCCGGGCGGGGAAGGCACCCCAGGGGTTTATTCAGACGCTTCGCAGCTGCACCTGCTCACCTGCCCTCCCGAGCCCTTGAACTTCTGTGGACTTAGGAGGAACTGAAACGTGGGGGGGCCGTGCAGCACCGCCGCCCGAGTCCCATCCCCCCGTGGCCAGGCCACCAGGACGGACGGAGGAGACGAGCGTGTTCCCACGCTCAGGACCCCAGGGCCCCGCTCTCCCAGGCTGCGCACGAGGCGGGGAGAGGCCCTTACAGATCAACGCCGAGAGATCGAGCACCTCGTGCGCACCCCAGACAGAGGGAGGGTAGAAGCGTCTCCAGCCCCGGCCCCTCCCGTCCGAGCCCTCCAGTACCGTCCCTCCGGTGGGGCTCCCTATGCTCATCTGCTCTCTGTTCCGCGCACAGCCCAGGACCTCCTGGCGCACAGTCAGTGACAACACTTGCCACAGTCTCGCTGAAGTCCGCGGTTTGATCTTGGCGGCGCCGTCCCAGGATGCCCCGGGTCTGGAATCCGAACTCACGGTCACGCTCACGGAGGCCCCAGCAGAACCGGGGCCCGGGACCCGGCCGTCCTCAGGAATCAGAGTCCCTGAGTTCGCAGCCCGGCCCCGGGGTCTCCTGCCCTCGGCCCCGCAGGGTGAAGAAGACCTTGCGGTAGGAGTGTCGGAACGCGGGGCTGGAGAAGCAGTACACCACCGGGTTCAGCACGCTCTGCAAGCCGGTGAGGCTGCTGGCCACGTTGGACGTGTGCACCAGTGCCGTCCAGACCCCGCAGCTGTCCACCCCTCGGAAGACGGCCAGCAGGACCTGGGCCAGGAAGCTGGGCAGGAAGCACAGCGCGAACAGCATCACCACCGTGGCCAGCAGCGCCCGGGCCCGCTGCAGCTTGGGCTGCTTGTCTGAGTCTCGCAGCCTCTTCTGGAGGGTCCTCATGATGCTGGCGTTGCAGAACAGGATGAGGCTGAAGGGCAGAATGAACTGGACGAAGGACAGCACCTCCTGCCAGGTGAGGCTGGGGGGGCCGCCCCCCCTGGGCTCCCACCCTGCGCACTCGGTGGCCGGCACCAGCAAGTTTTGGTGGCTGAGGACAGCCATCAGGAGCCAGACGAGGACGGAGATGCCCCGGGCCGCCCGAAGGGACAGAAGGTTGACCCTGAGCCGGGGGTGGACCACGCGGAAGTATCGGTCTACAGCCACCGCCGTGAGGAAGGCGACGCCCACGCTGCGGCCGAGGGCCCACAGGAAAAGCAGGACCCTGCCGGGCACGTGTCTGAGGCTGCACGTCCTGTGCTGCAGGAGGAAGGCCGCGAGGAAGGGCAGGCAGACGGTCAGCAGGAGGTCCGAGACCACCAGGTTGAACAGGTAGACGGCGTAGGGCTTCCACACCTTCAGACGGGAGAAGAGGGTCCACAGGGCCACGGCGTTGCCCAGCAGGCCCAGCCCGCACTCCAGCGCCAGCAGTGTGGCCACCGCCGCCTCCACCGCCGCGCTGGGCTCCGAGCAGTTCGGGGGCGGCATGGCCCTGCCCGCTGCTGCTGCTGCTGCGAGGCGGCTCGCGAGTGGCCAAGTGCAGGGGCCCGGGCGCCGCCGGCCGCCGAGGGAAACAGCGAGGCTCTTCCCACAGGCGCTGCCTGCTCTGGGCGCGCGAGAGCGGAAGCAACGCCAGACGGGAGTCAAAAGCAAACCGAAATCTCTCTGGAAAGAGGATCCGTGGGGAGGCAGAAGCCCCTGCACCCCGTTCTGTTTGGCTTCTCCTTGAAAAGAGGAAACTGCGGTTCCTTCCCATCAGCTGCTGTGAAGCTGGTCGCCCGCAGGCGCCGGAGGGCACCCCAGGGAGCGGGCTGGGCCCGCGGCTGCGGGGCAGGACCCCGAACGGCGGGCCGCGTGGACTCCGGCCTGTCTCTGTGAAGTGACCGAGACGGAGCGATGGCCGGCGGCTGACGGTGCCCCCGGGTTGCTGAGACCCGTCTGGAGGCTCGCTTCCCCTCGCTGGCGGTCAGGCCTCGTCCTGCCGTCCCCCGGGAGCGCATCGGGTGGCCGGGTCACTTCACGGGGGCCACTTTCAGTTGTGCTTCTGCCAAGTGTTCTCTTCGGCTGAGGAGGCTCCCCTCCCTCCTGCACCCCCGGACCAGGGTCCACACACGGGGCTCGGGCCTGAGAGTGCCGTGCAGCCCGTGGCGGGTCAAGAGGCGTGGGATCCACCGTGACCTCAGCTCCCCGAGCCCAGCGATGCGCTCCCTGTCCAGTGACGGGACGGTCCCGCCCGTAATGGAGCCGACGAATAAGGCCGACCGAATCCTGACACCCCGCCCCACTGCTGACCCCGGTTCACCTCGGCCCGTTCAGCCTGATTCGGGCTTCGGTGTCACGTGGGCTTTAGTCCCAATTCCGGCTCTTCCACGTAGCAGCACAGTGGCCGGGGGAAGCAGACGAAGGTGCGTGCACCCCAGGCCCCTCACCGGAGAGGTGCAGGGGCTGGTGCACGTCCGAGGTGCGGGGGAGAGCGGCGCGCCGCGTCCGGGACGTCGTGGGGCTGTGGCTGTCCCCATGGTGCGCGCTGCCCCGCGTCAGTGCGGTGGGCTGCGCCGCAGGGGGGTGAAGTGGGCGCAACGTTCAGCTCGTTTTGTGGGTGAAGAAGTGGAGGTGCAGGGAGGGGAGGTCATTTGCTCAGGGCGACAGGCCAGTGAGCGGTGGGGGGACGCTCCCAGCCCGGGTTCCGGCCAGAGCCGGGGGTCAGGGCCAGCTGCCCAGCTGCCCAGCTGCCTGCCAGTGGGCGGGAGCTTCACTGCTGCGGTCAGGACCTGTCCGGTCTCCTGAACCCACCGGAGCTTTGACCTGCGCCCTTTCAGGGGGTGTGGCTTGTGTGCCTCTGACTTTGGTCAACTGCCCGTCCACCTATCGCCCCACCTGGCCTCCCGCAGGTTCAGCTGCTTCTCTGTTTCGTAAGGAAGACCCGTGAGCATCCGGAATTGTAGAAGTGTCTCAGCTGGGCCCCCCGCCCCGGCCCACCCTGCAGTGACCCCTATGAACAGGGACTCGCCACCTGCGAGCCCGTTATGATGAACAGTTCCTGGGAAACCCGGGAGGACGGAATTTGGCCTCGAGCGCTGGGAGAGGGCTGGCGGCCCCCCCGCCTCCTGTCTGAGAGTGGACACCCAGCGAGGCCGACACCCAGAGCGGCCGGCGGCCAGCCCGGCTCTGGGGGGCGGGGAGCAGTCAAATCTCTGTCTCCGAGCACTCTGAATCCTCTGGCAGACCTTAAAAGCTACCCCTTAGTGACACATTTCAATTTATGCCGAAACTTTCCAAATGATAGATATTCCAATCATCAGGTCAAACACAACAGCAAGAATTACACATACTCCTTTTGAACACAGGAAATCAAGTGAAACATTTTATTTAAATTCTGCTTTTTCTCAGCACACAGATTTATCTCCCCTTCTTCTGAAAGAGTGAATCCCTCTTTTCTGAAGTTGTAGCATCTGAGCTCCCTCAGGGGTCCTGCCCGGTTAAACCTTATAACCCGACACGCGGTTTTCAGTCACCATCACTGTTTCTTCAGCGCTCTCCCTACGCAGGAAGTTGCTCTGCTCTCCCTTCAACTTATGAGGCGTATATTTTATTTCTATACTTGTTCTTTAATTTGAATGGCGATGGAATCGTTGCTTTAAACCCGCGCCACAAATGTAATGCTGTCAGTGTTTCCTTTCCGGTTTTTCTTCTATGTCTAAAGGCCACCAGGAGGAAGAGTCTGCGCCGACCGAGCCGTCACTCCGACCCCGGCTTTCCCGTGCCCGGCTGTGAAGTCGGCCGCCTGCGAGCTTGGAGGGCGGACCACCCCCCGCCCTGCTCCACCCCGCCCCACCGGCTGCCCCCTCTCTGACACCAGCGGGGAGCCTGGGCGTCCTAGAAGGACTGGCGGAGCTCACTGCACGTGGCTCTGATCACAGTTGTTTCCTGTTACAGAGAAAGGACACAGGTCAGGGTCAGCCAGGGGAGGAGGTGCGTGGGACAGAGGGCGGGAGAGTGACCGGTGTAGGGCCTCCGGGTCCTCCCCCCGGGGGCTCAGGACGGGGCCACCTTCTCTGCACAGATGCGTGGTGACACCCACAGCCCACTGGGACCGCCGAGCTTCCGTGTGCAGAGACTGCATTGGTGCGGCCCCAGCCTCCAGCCCCCGGGCAGGTCAGGCGGATGCCGTGTGACCCAGCATCCCTGCCACACCCCGGGGCTTCTGCTGACCGGCCCACGTCCCCAGCGAACAGAGACGCCCTGACCGGGCTTGTCATTCCAAGGGCGTGGAGGTGACCTCCCAGCAGCTGAGGGCAAAGGTCAGACCTCTTTGGGGGCACTTAAATTCTTTGCTTTACAGTCATTTATTCAAGTGATATTAGAACATAGTGTGGCGCATTTTGTGCTGAGAACACACGCACTTACAATTCTTGTAATACTTCCCAATTTGGAGAGACGTGCTCCAGTGTGGGGAGACCAGTGAGGAGGCAGATGTATAAAAAAACAACAGGACTCACTGATGGAAGTGGTAGGGAGGGGAACGCCAGGCCAGCGAGCCGGGGGGACCCCGGCTGGGACAGGGCGCCCGGCGTGCAGACCCCAACCCCTCGTCAGCGATCGCGGCCCGCTGGGAGGGCCGCTGACGTCTCTCAGCCTCAGCGACTTCTTGTAAACCCTCAGAAGTTCCTCACGTTTCATTTTCTTTCCTGGGTCCCATTTCCAAGCGACTGCCACCCCCCGGGACCCTGCTTCCCTCCCAGTCAGGGGCACCTGAGTGTCGCCTGGCACCCTGGGCCTCAGGAGAAAGGAGCTGCGGGCACTCACAGAAAAAGGACTCGTTGCAGTAAAAGAAGGAGGAAGTCCCAGCGCAGGGCCGGGAACTCACGGGGGTCCTGAGCGCCGGCCGGAGTGTGCGGTTGGTGCCGAATCTCAGCACCCTCAGGACCCCCTGAGTGCGCCTGTCATCAGGGGAGCGGGTGACCGATGCCTCGGTGTTTAGGCCTCGGAGTATCATCGCTGTCAGAGAAAACATTCAGTCCTACGAAACAAGCTTTTCCTTTATAATAGCGGCACTCACCCTCCACGCCCGGGTCAAAACTGTGCAGTGTGCAAGCATGCCCCTCGTCAAAAGCTGGTTTCCCCCTTTCCCTCCTCCTCCTCCTTCCTTCCTTTATTTTGTCAGCGCAGGTGCAAGTCAAGCATAGAGTTTCAGGCTGAAAATGATGGAAACCCTCTGGGCAGACCCCCAGAGCAAACGCACACCGGGAGCGGTGCCGAGAAGTGAGATGGTCACGCGTGGCCAGCGCCGGACACCGGGTTCGGGGACCGCTTTCGGAGCCATTGATTGCCACTGGAGAGATTGCTGGGACTGTCAACGTGGCGTTCCTGACGGTTTTTGTGTGAAACCGGTAGTTTTCTTATTCAGCAGCAGTATTGCTTTATGTTTTCAAGGGTCTGTTTTATTGAGCTGTTCTAAACAATTAAAGGTGCTGGGGTGACATTGTCCAGCAAGGTCAAGTGTGCAGTTCTGTGATATGTGGCTGGACCCTGTGCCGAGCACCCCACCCAAAGTCAGTCTCCTCCCGTCCCCATATATCTGGCCCCCTTTCCCCTCTACTCCCCGCCCCTCCCCTCTGGTGACCTCCACACTGCTGATGAGTCTTCGCCTGTTCACCTGTTTGTTTATCTTTTGCTTTCAGTCTTGCGTCCCACACACGAGTGAGCTCACGGTTCTCAGCTTCTGTCCGACTGGTGTCGCTCAGCGTGAGGGTCTGGAGGCCCCCCGTGTGGTCACAGAGGGCAGCCTGTCACCCTTCCTTACGGCGGGGGAGTGTCCATTGTGTACAGGCACCGGGTGGTCTTCACCCAGTCCTCGGTCAAGGGCACTTCGGTGGTCTCCATGTCTTGGCCCCCGTGAACAATGCTTCTATGGGTAAACGTTTTCAAGTCTATGGGGGGACATCCAGAGGAGGGGTTGCTGGGTCAGAGGGCAGCTATGCTCTGAATGTTCTGAGGAGCCTCACACGGTTCCATAGAAGGGGTCCCCTCGCCACAGGTCGCAGCCTGGACAGAAGGCCCGAGTCTCGCAGGTGCTGGGCTGACTGCACCCCCCCAGGCTGAGGTGTGGCCGTGAGCCACGGCTCAGGGTCAGTTCTTACACTGCGGGGGCACGTGTGTGCTCACCCCCTGCACCCCGATCACTACTCACACAGGGCTCTGGGTGGGAGGCAGCACCCAGCACGGCGTCTCCCACTCACCCCGTGTTCCCCACCCTCGCAGGAGTCGCGAGGTCACTCGGACGGCGAGGTGCCGGGAAAGGACGAGACTCGGGGTCACTTCTGCTGGTCAAAGCCACGCATCTCGCTGTCTCCTCGCGAGCACCTCCTCTAGCATCGGTGTGTTGAGACCTCAAAACACAGCTTGTCTTTCTTCAAGGACAAGTGTGGGACATGGGCACAATGGAACACTGTGCAGCCATAAAGAAGGACATCTCGCCTTTTGCGACAGCATGGATGCACCTGGAGTACGTTACACCGAGGGAAACCAGCCCGTCAGAGGAACACAAGCACCACGTGGTCTCAGCCCCGCGCGGACTCTGACGCTCAGAGCAGGAGCAGACTCGTGGGCACAGAGAACAGACTGGCGGCTCTCGGGGGTGCGCTGGGGCTGGAGGAGAAAGGTGAAGGGATTAAGCAAAGAAAAACCTCAGACACAGATGACGGTCTGGTAATTACCAGGGCAAGGGGGTGGGGGAGGGAGGGGCGAAGGGGGGTAAATGGAGACGAGGGGACTTGGCTTGGGGAGGTGGACACACGGTTCAACAAACAGGTGATGTGCTGTAGAATTCGTGCACCCGAAACCTAGCTAGTTTTGTTAGCAACGTCACCCCAATGAGTTCGATTAAAACTAAATAAGTTAATTAAATAAAATTTAAAGAAAGAATAAGTGCTCAGAGGGTGAGTTCTTACTGTTTATCGAGTATTGAAAACTGGTATTAAGCCTGGGGGCACTGGCTGTGCCCAAGCCCTGTGAGCGGGGGTGGCCCACTGCCCGCTGGGGCGCCCGTGCGGCTGGGGCGTGGACTGGGAAGGCACGCCCCTTTAAGACAGGGCGTCGGTTTAGAATCAAGCCGCTGTCTTCTGGGTCGCTCCAATGCAGGGGCAGCCGTGCGGGGATGTGGCCCCGGGGGGACCGGCGCCTGGCCCCAGCGGCCTGCGTGGATGCCTGAGGTGACAGAGCCTGGCTGGGGTGGCCGGGGAGAGAGGCCCCCCCAGACCACGGGGTGGAAGGGTTGGGCCCAAACACGCAGACACGCACCGTTTTAGAACAAAGAGAAGAAGCACCCTTTACGGGGTGACCAGAGGGACCAACCGGCGCCGCCTTCTGGGTGCAGCCTCCCTAAAACCCGCCGAGGGAGGAGCGACCATGTCCGTGGGTCGGCAGGTTTTGTTGGAAGACTGGGGCCCCCCGAGGGGATGTGCGCTGCGCCTGCTCCTGTCGGCTGCGTTCCGATGCTCCCGGGCAGTCTGAGGTGCACGCCTTTCTGGCAGCGCTCATCCTTCTGATTTGTCGGGGGCCGTGAGCTCCCCAGGACAGGCAGGGCCGCTCCCTGTCTCCCGAGGGAGGCTGCCACCCCCCCAGCCCCCGCACGGGCCCTTTGTTCCAAGGCCCTGGCCCGCCAGCAGGAGCCCGCCTCGCTCAGCGCTGTTTGGGGACAGTGTGGAGCTGGTGGCAGGCTGCCTCTGCCGGTCTAGGGGCTGGGCCTGCGGGGGGCCGCCCCAGTCGCCCGCCTTCTCTGCAGGAGGCGTTGGGTGGTCCCTCCATCACCCCAGCGACCGGGTCTGATGCGACGTTTTCGGATGGGTGCCTACTCGGCCGGTGCCGGCTGAGGCGCTGAGCGGTCCCCAGGTTTCCCACGGAGACAGACCTGAGCCCACCTGAGAGAGTGCTCACGGCCACTGCAGAGGAGAGGCCCCAGGTGGCCCGCCCAGGCCCCCCCACCGCTGTGGTGGCCCCCACACCACACGGTGCGTGAGCACTGAGGGGCAGAGACAGGCTGTGAGGAGAGGTGGTCCTCACACTCGTTCCTCGGAGGGTGCGGGGCTGGCACCCCGCCTCCCGCCTCCTGACAGCCCCCCTTCCCTCCAGAATGCTGGGGGCCCCCCCGGAGGCCGAGCAGCCAGCAGACACCAGCCTCCCCGGGGACCCACAGGCTGGGACCCACCCTGGGAAGACAGCTAAGCACCCCCAGGAAGGTGGCGGGGCCGAGGAGTCGCTGCTGATCCAGGTGCCTCGGGGTCAGGCGGGTGGGCGGGGCTCCGTGGCACCAGCCGGGCACCTGCAGGGCTGGGTGGTGACGCACTAGCACAGACACGAACCCCCGTCCTTCCAGGGGGGCTGGCGGGGCTGTCCGCCCTGCGGCTGTGTGTTCTGAGGCAGGGCCGGGGCGGGGAGCCCCCTGGGGAGTGGCGGCTCAGTGCTTCTGATCGGAGAGAAGGCGCAGGCTGGGACAGCCCGGCTAAGCCAGCGGGAGCCTTCCCCTGACGTGGCCGTCCCACCAGAGCCCCAGACTCGGCCCCTTCCTGTCTGACGCTGTAGCAGAGCGTGCGTCTCTCTCCCCACTGTTTCCGGAGCGCAGACGACCCCGCACGTCCCCCGCCCGGGTGGCCTCTGTCCAGCGGCACCTCCTGCGGTGCCGTTTGCCCTCGAAGCGCGGGGTCCACGAAGGGTCTCGTGCAGCTCCACTCAGCAACACAGTGGGCGTGGCGGTTCTGCGTGGCTCCCCGGACGTCAGGGTCACCAGCCGGGGCTTTCTCTTCCCGGTGACAGCGGTTACAGCGGCAGGTCGCCGGGCTTCACCAGCAGCTCCGGAGACAGGAGGCCCGCTGGTGCGCCGCCTTCCGCCACCTGCAGACCCAGATCGACGCCCTAAGGAGGCAGGACCGGGGGCCGCGGGGCGGACGGGGAGCCGCAGAGCTGCGGGGACCGGGCCCCGGGAGGGCGCCCGCGGCCTCCCTTCAGCCGAGGAGCAGACCAGACGCTCAGGTACCGAGGGCTCTCCTGTTTGACTTAAAGAAGCCTCGTGAGCTCGGGGTGTGCGTCCTCACCGGGGCGCTGCGCGTGGGGGAGGGCTGCGACCTCTGAGTCACCCCCATTCCCCGTAGACGATCCATGACGAGCACGGCCCGACCCGGGTTCTCGGGGAGCACCGGCACGCCTGCTCTCCAAAGGCACCTAAGGGCCTGCCAGCAGCGGCTGACGCGGTGACCCCAGGACACAGGTCCTCCGACCGAGGCCGCACTGGGTCACCGGCTGGCGAGCCGCAGGCCCGGGCGCGCGTGACCTAGCAGGCCCTCCCCGGGCCTGGCTGTCTGCAGAGCTGGCCTTGCAGCAGGAAGCTGGAGACGGGACAGCCCGAACCTTTGCTGAGCCGTGGGGGTGCCCCCGGCACAGGGCGCGTTTCCTTCCTTCTCCAGCACAGTCGCAGCGCGGGCGGGGCCCCGGGGCACAAGTGTGGGGGGTGTTGGTCTGCCGCTCCTGGGAACCTGGGAGACGTGGAGACGGTGAACGGCAGTGGGACGCGAAGCCCACGGTGGCCGTGCTTGTGACGCGGTGGCGGCTGCCGGAGGAGCTCCCCCACGCGGAGCGGAGCGGGCACCCAGGCCGGGGGCCCCACTGGCCCCCCTACTTTTACTCAGCTGTGGCCATTGTTGCTGAGTGGGTGAAAATCGAGTTTCCTTCCAACCGCTGTACCCCCAAAGATGCGAACAATCTCCCTGAATTTTGTTTGTGGCAAATTGCCTTCTAGGTGTTGAAATCGACTTTTGGAACAATCTCACCTCTGTCAGCTGACAAAGACATTACGCCAAAACGCGCTGGCTGGAAAAGTCACAGAGCACCCCTCAGGGGACAAGGACTGTCCCCTGAAAGTGCACCTTCTTCCCAGGTGACCCTCTGTTGTCATCTGTGGAAGGAAGCAGAGGCCCGGGACCCGAACTCGAGCCCCACCCGCATCTCGGCCCAAACACCTGCCTCGGGGGCTGCGGAGCCCCCTCGGTCTCCCCTGGGGGGTGCCATCAGGGTCACGTGCTTTAAAACAGCCACATCTCCTCACGGCCTTTGGCCCGTATGTCCTACGGCCTCCAGGCTGGGCGTCTCCCGGGGGTGCCCGCTGCCTTCGCCCCAGGCCGCCCAGGCCGAGTTCTGCTGTTCCATCGGACGCTGCTCTTCCCTCTCCTGCTTGTTGCTTCTGATCATGTCTTTGCGGCCAGCACGTCTGCTGTGGCCCCGCTTCCTGCCATCCTCACGCCCGGGAGCTGTCTGTGTCCCCATCCAGCTGGGGAAAGGCTCACCGGGCTGAGAAGGCCCGAACTCCTGAAGATGACCGGGGGTCCCGACATTCTCTCCCGGTGCAACCGCTGAGCAGAGAATATCTTATGCCTCCAGGGAGGGGCCGTGGCCCCCCACTCCGAGCACGCACCGAACGAAGCACAGGCACCTTTTGGGCCCTCTGAGCCCCTGAGGGCGGGGGGGTGCCGCACTTTGGCCCCCCGGGGAAGTGGCCTCTCTTCCGTTCCGCAGCAGACCGAGTTAATCAGACGCAGGCAGTGCAGTCGCTCCCAGACGCTTGTCCGAAGGAATGAGAACGGGCCCATCTGTACCTCGAAACAGTTCTTTTAAGCAAAACAACGGGTAAAAAACCTCCATTGCACAACTTTTTAAGTCAGGTGGTTTTTGGTATTTCTGATTATATTTTTTGTTCTTTTTTTAAAAAGCATATTCATTGATTATGCTATTACAGTTTTCCCAATTTCTCTCTCTTTACACCCCTCTGCCCTTCACCCCACCACCCTCCAGCATCCCTCCCTGCTTAGTTCATGTCCATGGGTCGCACCTGTAAGTTCTTTGAGTTCTCTGTCTCCTACACCATTTTTATCTCTCCCGTCTAATTTATGTCTACCAATTATGCTTCTTCCCTGTACATTTCCACCCCATTCCTCCCTTCTCCCTCCCCACTGAAATCCCTCCATGTGATCTCCATTTCTCTGATTCGGTTCCTGTTCTAGCTGTTTGCTTAGTTTTTGTTTTCTTATTTTGTCTTTTCTTTTAGGTTCATTTGTTGATAGTTGTGAGTTTGTTGTCATTTTACTGTTCATATTTTTTATCTTCTTTTTCTTAGATAAGTCCCTTTAACATTTCATAGAATAAGGGCTTGGTGATGATGAACTCCTTTACTTGACCTTATCTGAGAAGCACTTTATCTGCCCTTCCATTCTAAATGAAAGCTTTGCTGGATAGAGCAATCTGGGATGTAGGCCCTTGTCTTTCATGACTTGGAATACTTCTTTCCAGCCCCTTCTTGCCTGTAAGGTCTCTTTTGAGAAATCAGCTGACAGTCTTATGGGAACTCCTTTGTAGGTAACTGTCTCCTTTTCTCTTGCTGCTTCTGAGATTCTCTCTTTATCCTTAATCCTGGGTAATGTAGTTATGATGTGCCTTGGTATGTTCCTCCTTGGGTCCAACTTCTTTGGGACTCTCTGTGCTTCTTGGACTTCCTGAAAGTCTATTTCCTTCACCAGATTGGGGAAGTTTTCCTTCATTATTTGTTCAAATAAGTTTTCAGTTTCTTGTTGTTGTTGTTCCTTCTGGCACCCCTGTAATTCAGATTTTGGAACGTTTCAGGTTGTCCCAGAAGTTCCTAAGTCTCTCTTCACTTTTTTGAATTCTTGTTTCTTCATTCTGTTCTGGTTGGATGTATATTTGTCCCTTTTGTCCAAATTGTTGCTTTGAATCCTGGTTTTCTTCCTGTTACTATTGGTTCCCTGAATATTTTGCTTTATTTCATTTTGGGTATCTTTTATTTGTTTTTTCATTTTTCAACCAAGCTCAATCAGTCCTGTGAGCATTTTGATTACCAGGGCTTTAAATTCTCCATCAGATAGGTTGGCTATCTCCTTTTCGTTTAGCTCTCTTTCTGAAGTTTTGCTCTGTTCTTTTATTTGGACCTTATTTCCTTGTCTCGTGCACCTGCTAAGTTGTAAGGGAGCGGGGCCTTAGGGATTCATCCGGGCGGGGCAACCCTCCTTGCTGCCCTGTGGGAAGGAGCTGGAGAGGGAACATTGCAGCTCACCTGCTCGGCTCTAGCCCGCTTTGCAAGGAACTCTGATATGAGACTGGGAGTTTCTCCCACCAAGGCAACGGCCATAGTCCGCTGTCAGCTCCGAGCCTCAGTTTCTCCTTCAGCCAGCCCCGCCCGCGTGGTCTAGATTGGTGGTTGTCCTCCTTCTGGTTGTGCGAGGAAGCGAAGGGTTTCTACCTATGCCTCCAGCTCGGCCGGGACTCCTCATTCGGTGTCACGTGCTGTGATGGCGACCTTCTCTCTGCGTTCAGCCGGGGCCTCGCCGAGTCCCACCGGAACTGGGCTGTCAGACGGGCAAGGGGGAGCCCAGGGCTCTGCGTCTCGGGGCGCAGACCCAGCGTCACGCTGGCCGGGCCCCGTGACCACCGGCGGGACGCGTCGGCTGGTAGTTCTGGACGACGGGACTGTCCTCGTTGCCTCCCACGTTTGTTTGCAGCCAGCAAGTACAAAGGTAGAGAGAATCGACTGGGGGAAGATGGTGACGCACGAGGATGGGGACAAAACCGTGTCCATACACCTCCGAGTCCGAGGGGCCGCGTCCCCCGGGAGCGGGCCCCGCGCTGCAGGAGAGCCCGCCGTGCTTGGGGGCGAAGAGGTGAGACTGGGAGACAGTGGTCGTGCTTACAGCCGAGGTTAGGTGGGGTTCCCCTTAGCTCTACCGGGACCCTTAATTTATCACTCAAGATAGTTTCAGTTGCTGAGAACAACTCTGCTTCCCCGGTGGCTCACTGAACTTCCGCGGCTGGTCGTCAAAGCTGAAACACTAGCTGCCCGCAGGGGGCGCCGTCTGCTGCCCGCCCCCCACGTCTCTGCACTTAGACGGGGACATTTCTCGTCGTGCCCAGGGGGTGCCTTCCGGCAAACCTGGGCGTCGCTGAGACACACTCACGGCTGAAACGGCCTTCGGCGGCACCCAGCTTCTGGCCTGAGTCCCTGCCCCTGAAGTGACAGTGCCAGACTTTGTGACCGTCCTTGCTCCTAGGCTGCCACCCCCCCGGGCCGGAGTCTGCCAACACCGAGCGGCAGGACACCCACAGGGCTGGCCGCCTGCCATGCCCCCCTGACGGAGGACGGCCCCGCAGCCCAGGACACCGGTGAGGTCGCCCGGGCTGCTCCTTCCTGTCGCTGTCGTGCTTAGTCCCCTGGCTGTGTCCACCCCGCTCTCACTGTGGCCAGTGCGTGGGGTTCATGGACGCCCTCACTGCTGTCCGTCTTCTCTGACCCCTCGTCGGGTCCTCTTCTGTCTGTCCTGCCACCTCTCCCTATACCACCTGACACGCACCCAAAGCTCAGGGATGGCCACTAGCCGCTGTCCCTGCCACCTCGATAGAACACTCCCCGGTGTCATTTTCTTTCCCCTTCTGAGCTCTGGGTGGGGCTGTCCGCACAGCTGTGCTGAGTCTTCCACCGGCACCCGGGGTCCCACCAGCAGGACCAAGAGGCACCTCGTCGGGCAAGCTGAGGAAGAAGCGCCTTCCTCGAGTCCCCGTCAGAAAACTTGCACAGACCCTTCCAGGGCACCTGCGGGAACATGTCTCGTACACACCAGTGCCCAGGTGTCCCCGCAGGCTTGGGGCCCTCCAGGCCCACGGGCACCACAGACCCGATGACCAGAACACAGACCGGGTCTTCCTCACACCCAGACCCCTCGCTGCCCTCCATCCCCAATCCCGTTCCTCTCGGTGGGTGCCATCCTGGGTCTGCCAGGCCCCTGGGCAGAGGCCTGAGGACGCCTTCAAACCCCCATCCCCTCCCCGCCGCCAGGTCTGCTCCACCTGCTCAGTCTCCGCTCCTCCCCGCCGCTTCCAGCCCAGACTGCCTCTCATTCCCCCCCAGGGGGGCCTTCACACGCAGGAGGCTCCTCACCCCCAACCCCGAGTCCCACTTGTTCATCCACAGGGTGGGCACGGTCCTCACTGGCCTCCGAGCCGCCTCAGTTTACCAGTGGGTGGCTTTGTGCTTCACCTGCCCCTCTGTGGTCACATGTCTCTCTCCCAGGCCCATCACTGCGTCAGTAGCTACTTACCGGAAATTCTCCTTAAATGGTTCGTGCATCTCACAGAAAAAGAGAACGTGGCTCTGTCAGGGGGCGAGTGGCCCTCACACCGCCCTGCTTGTGTCCGCAGACGCTTGCCCATCGCCCTCCGAGGGTCCGGAAGGCAAGTCCTGCACCCGGGCTCAGACAGATGGGCTCGCCGACCCCTCCGTGGACACCGAGCCGCAGGTGCGTGCGGGGGACAGGAAGCAGGGTTCCAGGTGACTTCCTGGGGCAGCTCCACCTCTCAAACACGTAGCGACTTTTCTAGTTTTAAGTTGGCTGCATGTAGCACTCAGTCAAGACAAGACTGCTGTTTCTCCCAAATCAAAGTTTTATATTATTTTTACTTATAACTTCATATGGAGATCAATATGAATTTAGCAGGTAACACTCCTAAGCCCTAGCTAGGGGTCCACGTATTACATGCTACTTTTTTTTTGTTTTTTTTAACGTCAGTGTGTGGTTGCCTCTTACACGCCCCCCACTGGGGACCTGGCCCAAAACCCAGGCACGTGCCCTGACTGGGAATTGAACCGGCGACCCTTTGGTTTGCAGGCCAGTGCTCAATCCACTGAGCCACGCCAGCTGGGGCTATTTTGTGCTGTTTCTAACCACAGTGTCAGTGAAATGAAACAGTGCCCCATCTGTGGGCGGAAATCTGGGCTGTGAGCTTAGTCACCGGAGGAGGTATAAGGACAAGGTTCATTGTTATAAGGACAAGGGTCCCACATGCCCTCGGTTCTCCCAGGGAAGCGCACGGTCCACGCCACCCCTTCCGACGTCTGAACTCAGGGATCACGGCACCGCCTCCTCTGGGTTCCTTCTGCGGTGGGCTCCAGCCGGTGGGGCCGCGCGGAGCCTCAGGAGACAGCTCCGCGGCTCTCGGGCTGGCTTCTCCCTGTGCGCTGCTGAAATTGGGGTGGCCACCCCGGCCCAGACCACACAGACGGGGACGCTGGGGACACACACCTTTGTGAACACACGAGGCGCGGCCCAGAGCCCCGGCGCGCCTGGCCCGGGCGCAGCCGCTCTCCCTGACCCGTGGGGATGCTCACGCAGATGCTGGGCGACCCGCTTCTCCCGCCCTGTGACCGAGGTTTTCACGGCGACCTCCTGAGGCCGCGGCTGCGCTCTCTCTGCAGAATCTCCCCGTGGAACCGGAGTCTTCACAGCCCCCGGGCGCTGTGACGGGAAAGGAGGGCAAAGGAGGAGGAACACGGAGCCCAGACAGTAAGGTAGGCTGCCGCAGACCCGCCTTCCCGGGCGGAGTTCCCGCCACCCATCACCTGGGCCACAGGTCGCGCGTCTGTGCCGGGGGCACTGAGCGAGCTGGCAGACGGCGGGTCTCCTGTAGGGAGGCAGCAGCCCTTCCCAGTCTCGCTCAGCCTCTGCTCCGGAAAGGGCCGGTCCTCGGTGGTGGCGGCCGGGAGGAAAGGAGAGAAGGGACGTGCAGCAGCCGGCGGTGCTCCGTAGGCTCTGGGGAGAACCCAGCACACTGGAACCGGACCCGGCAGCCACACGGCCGGTTCCCTGGGAGCCCGTTTGCCGGCCTGTGGGAGCCTGCCCTCGTCCCTGCTCTCCCGTGCTGACCGTGGCTCCCGGCAGATAAAGTGTCTGAGAAAATGAGCAACAGTAGCTCTGAACAGTGGCTCGCGGTAGCACTGGATTAGTTAAGTGTTGTTTTACCTTTAGTGGGGTCGTTGTACAGGTGTTTCGGGGGAAGGCCTATGAAATTTAATGCCTTGTCTTACCATCTCAACAGGAGGGATATAAGACATAAGTGATACTCCTTGAGGATTTGTTTAGTACGCGGACGAGTCTGCCTCTCAACTTGATGCCCCCGAGGCCGTGGGAACATTTCTTTTAAAACGTCCTCTTTGGAATAATTGGCTTTATTGTCTGTTTTACCAAGCTTTGAGGCCCTGACGACCAGGGTGCCGGGGAGCACACCTTGCTGTTCGGGTGGTTTCTCTGGTTTTCGGCAGGGCCCTGCGGTGGCTCTGCGCCACGCCCCCGGGGTCTTCCTGGGGGTGGAGGTTAGAGTCCCCACAGAGAGGTGGACTCGATGCGTAAGGACCCAGCTCAGTGACAGGCGCCACTGTGAGCCCTCCGACCTCCTAGGTCTGCCTCAGTCGGTCATTTGTTAGCCGACTCAGGAGGGTGTGGAGGTGCGGAGACCAGGGCTGATCTGAGAAGGGAGGAGGATGGCGAGGAGGGTGGGGTGGGGGGTACAGTGGCAGGTCCACGCGGCCTCGTGGTCAGGGTGGAACCCACTGGACCAGGCACCTCCTGAGTGGCTCCTGGCCCTCTCCTCCGCCTTCTCGGGTCTCCCGGGAACCCGGGCCCCGATGGGAGGCTGGATCGCGTGGTTCCCGTAGTGACGGAGATGAGCGGGGTCGGCTCCCCTCCCACTCACAGGCAGCTCCCTGTGCAGGACGCACGTCTGCAGGATGTGGGCAGCACGGCCCGGAAACCCCCGTCCTTGGGGCTGAGTGGCGGGGTTCACGGTGCCAGGGCCCGAGGCTCGCATGACGGTGACACAGGAGGGTTCTGGACCTTGTCCTGGGCGGGCCTCAGGGTTTGGCCGGTCCAGCATCTCTCAGACTGTCGGGGTTTCTGTGGCTTTGATCACGAGCTTCTTGTCGGAGCCCCGCCCCTTCCCACAGGCATGTCAGGCCCCTCCCACCTGCGGGAATTACTCCGCCAGGGGGGAAACCAGGTTCAGGGCGATGCTACAGACCGCACCCCAACGCCCGCATCTCTGTGCTCGCAGGTCTACTTCTGCGCAGGCGCCCAGACGACACGCTCCACCCACCCCAGCGGGCTGCAAGTCCTGCGGTTTCCCAACAAGCGCACAGGTCAGTGGCATCGCGCGGGCCTGCGGTCACCTGCCTACTGTGTGCCGGTGCTGCACGTGGACACTAGGGGTTGGAGCCTGTGGGGCAAATTCCCCATGGCGGCCGTCGCCCTGATAACTCAGGGCTTGAGTTCCTTGGTGCAGGCCCAGGACGCGCGCGTCCTCCCCTGCCTGTCATCACACAGCGCTGGGCCCGCTGCCGGGGTCCCAAGGCCTAAGCAGTGTCACCAGGCCCCAGGCGGCAGGTTCGTGCCTTCGCTTCTGTGCGTGGGCACGTGCACTGGGAGCCGAGACACCAGGTGGGTGAGTAGCCCACTGCTGAGCTCGCACACCCGCGCTCTCAGAAGCCTCGGTTCTGTGTGCGCTCTGGGCTGGGCGTTCTGGTCGAGGCCCGGGGCTCCCGCTCCGTGAGCTCGCTGCCCGGTGACCGAGGTGGCACCTTCTGTCTCATCGTGACCAGTTCCTGCCGGTTCCCCTCAGTGGCCCGGAGGCCCTCTGAGCACGCAGAGCTCTCCCTGGTGCAGACTCGGTCTGTCCACTTGGGGGCGCTCAGTGGTAGTGTCTTTTCGTTTTAATTCCTCACCAGAGGATGTTTTTATTGATTTGAGAGAGAGAGGAAGTGGAGGCAGGGAGAGAGGGAGAGAAACTTCGATGTGAGAGGTAGACACACCCCGACCGGGCGCCAAACGCACAACCTCTCGGTGCGACGTTCTGACCAATGGGGCCACCCGGCCAGGGCAGCCTCACCTTCATCGACATCACCACGCACTGTCCACCAGGACGCTGAACGTGAATTTTGCCTCTGGAGGAAAAGTTTCAGAGCCATCCACTGAAGTAGGCCGCCTCCCAACGTCTTCCTCGTCTCCCGTGGCTGCCACCGCTGTCTCTGCACACTGGAGTGTCTCCCAGAGTCCCTGCCGCTTTGCCGAAACCAGCAAAGTCCTAGTCCTGTCCCTGGGGCGGCCAGCAAGCCACCTCCTGGGTACAGGGCCCCGGCCCTCCAGCGGGGCCGGGGGTTGGGCTATGCCACAGCCAGACCACGAAGTGCTCTCTTTCCGTGGAAAGGCGTGTGTGGGCACAGGGAAAACCACAGCCCTCAGGGCTGGGCGCTGCCTGTAGTCTCAGGAGTCCTCTGGGGGCCCTGGAATGTACCCCCCGAGGACAGGGGGGCCGATATAACACACATTTTTAAAAGGGCAAAGGAGGCCAAGCGTAAACAATCCGGTTAAACCCAGGCCAGTCCTGGGGAACGCGATGTGCAGCAGGCCGGCTGGGGCTCATGGCGTCCACTGCGCATCCGAAAGCTGCGAGGAGAGTAGATCTTTGTGGCTTCTCGCCACAAGGGCACGATGTTCGTGGCTGTGGGCGCTGTGGGCACTGTGGGCGGGAGCTAGACTGAGATGTTCAGTGTCGATTGCACCTCAATGCAAACACGTGTTCCGCAGAAAGACGCTACCCTGACGGCTCGAAGGAAACCTGGTTTCCGGACGGGACCGTGAGGCGCCTGAGTGACGGGCGGGAGGAGACTGTGTTCCCCGACGGGACGTCTGTGCATGTGGAGAGGTCAGTGTGAGGGTGGCGGACTCTGACGGGACCCAGGTTTCGGTTTGTGCAGCCAAGAATTTCTTTAAATTAATTTTTACAAAGGCTTAAATATGTGTCTAAATATACGGATAGAAAACCCTGCCCTTGACCCTGAAGCTGCTTTATGCGGACTTGGACACGATTTTAAGTGTCTTCCGCAGCGACCTTGGTCACGGCCCTGAGCGTGCGCCCACCTCAGACCGAGCCCTCTAGAACCCCGAGTCTGGAGCAGAACAGGCGTAAACCACGCCCGGTACCCCAGGAAGGTGCTCATGGGTGTACCTGTCCCCGCGCCAGGGTGCGCGGAGATGGGACCCGGCGCAGACACCGTGCCGGTCGGGAAGCTCAGGCTCTCGCTGCTCCTTTGCCCCCGACAGCCACCGGCCCCTGGGCATGTGGGGCGTGCACCCTGCCTCTCCCCGCCAGTTCTGCCACCGCCAGCCCTCTGCACTGCCCCCTGGGTGGCGGCAGTGGGCCCCACCTTTCCCCTCCCAGCTGTCAGGTTCATCTCCTGACCTCTGGGGTCACTCCTCTCGGGCGATGGTAGGTTGTGTCCACGTCACTGCCCGTGTGGACGCTGCAGCCTCCCGTCTCCTCTGAGATGAGACCCACAGCACAGGGTGCAAGGCCCTGCGTGGCCACCCCGTCCAGCCTCCCCAGCCCCACCTCCCGGGGTTGTCCCCAGGCCTTACCTCCGCCCGGGGGAGCTCTGCCTTTCAATCCCCTGGGTTCCCTGCGGGCTGGCACTGCCCTGGCCTTTGCGCATGCTCGCCCCTCGTCCACCGAGACCTGCAGGAGGGACCCAGCCCCGGGTCGTATCACCCATGCCCGCAGCCCTGGCTCCTGCGCGGCCAACTCACACGGCCTTCTCCTCGCCCAGGAACGGCGACAGGACCATCGTGTTCAGCAACGGGCAGAGGGACATTCACACGGCTCAGTTCAAGCGGCGGGAGTACCCGGACGGCACCGTGCAGACCGTGTACAGCAGCGGCCTCCAGGAAACCAAGCTCACCTCTGGGAGGGTGAGGGTCAGACACGAGACCGGCAGCATCGTGCTGGCCCGGGACCAGGCCCCCCATCACTCACAGTAGGACCCCCAGGAGGGGCCCGCGGGACCTTCAGTCACGGTTTTGTCAAAACAGAAACAAAAAACGAGTAATATACTTGCTGCCCCAGATGACGGAGGACCACACAGAATTTTCGGACCGCTCCCCTCGTCTGGAAGTTGTGAAGGAAGAGAGAGCTGCCCTCGGGGTTTCCTGGTGAGGAGAAGCGGTGAGGCCAACACGAGTCGGGGGACAGAGGGGACGAAAGAAGGGCCTGGGACGCCCAGCACGGCTGCAGGCTCGGTGTCGGGGGCCACGGGGGTCTCTCGCACATGCAGCGCTGTCCCCCGTCACTCGGCGGGCCACCTGTCCTCCCGTTGGTATTCAGCTTTTCCCAGTCCACTCGGCCTTCTCGGGGCCCTGGGTCTCTTGCCTGCTTCTACAGATGGACACACACATCTCTGCATTATAAATAGATGTCTTATCGATAGGAGGAAGGAAACCACATTTTCTGTTTTTAAAAGGAATAAAACGAAATATGCCCTACCACATTCTCTTGTGTCACGGCTATTTTATGTATTTTACGTTAACTTCTTACTGAATATCATTTCGACTCACAGGTTGGAGAGCAGGCCAGGCTTCTTTGGCTTTGCCCCTTGTGTTTCTGGGCTGTCGGCTGCTTCAGTGCCCAGCTAGGGCTACATGGGGCAGGTCCAGCCAGCCTGCCAGCCAGCCAGGCGACGGTCAACCCACCAACCACCAACCAACCAACTAACCACCAAAAAACCAACCACCAACCAACCAACCACCAACCAACCAACCACCAACCAATCAACAAACCACCAACTAACCACCAAAAAAACCAACCACCAACCAACCAACCACCAACCAATCAACAAACCACCAACTAACCACCAAAAAACCCAACCACCAACAAACCAACCACCAACCAACCAACCACCAACCAACCACCAACCAACCAACTAACCACCAAAAACCCAACCGCCAACCAACCGACCAACCACCAACCAACTACCAACCAACCACCAACCAACCAACCAACCACCAACCAATCAACAAACCACCAACTAACCACCCAAAAACCAACTGCCAACCAACCAACCACCAACCAATCAACCAACCACCAAAAAACCAACCGCCAACCAACCAACCACCAACCAATCAACAAACCACCAACTAACCACCAAAAACCCAACCGCCAACCAACCGACCAACCACCAACCAACTACCAACCAACCACCAACCAACCAACCAACCACCAACTAACCACCAACCAACCAACTAACCACCAAAAAACCAACCACCAACCAACCAACCACCAAAAAACCAACCAGCTAACCACAATCGAGTGACCACCCACCCCCTCTCTGGGGCCCGCAGCCGGGCTGCCGCCTCGCCCCGGGCAGGGTCATGTTACAGCAGCTGGTGTGACGTTTGTGGTGGGTCTCCATGGAGGGGAGAAGGTGTGGCCAACAGGTGGACGGGTGGGAAATGGGTCCCAGGGTGCGAGGGACATCACCGTCATTGGGTGATGTTGGGACGACGGCGTGTCTGCACGTGTCTGAGGAGGGGGGCGGTGGGGTGGATGGGGTGAGAGAGCTTGCTGTTCCGGCAGTGGGAGCGGCTGAGGCTGGGGTGTGGGTCCCCAGGTCCCCACTGCCGCCACCGCGGTCTTCGCCATGGTCCCCGAGCCTCAGGCAGAGCAGGGTGCAGGGACTCGCCTCAGCAGGTGGTTTGCTGGGTGCTTTCTCTGAATGCCGGTGGGACCGACATTGTTTTTACGTCATTTCATGCTGTCTCAGGGGCGAAGGAGCTCTGCTATGTCACGTGGCCTGAAGTGCAGTGTGAACAATAAGTAGTAATGAGTAACATTTAACCCCCGAAATCCTTCTAAAATTTCCAGCTTTTTATCTCATACTATATAGGCCATGAGCCAAGTAAGTGAGCCCATAGCCCGAGAGCAGAGCGGGGACATGACTTAAAATCGGTGCTGCTTAGTCAGACGCGTGCACTCACACCGAGGAGCTTTTTTTTTTTTTAAAGATTTTTTTTTATTTATTTACTTTTAGAGAGAAGGGAAGTGAGGGAGAAAGAGAGAGAGAGAAACATTGGCCCGCAACCCAGGCATGTGCCCTGACTGGGAACTGAACCCGCGACCCTTCGGTTCGCAGGCTAGTGCTCAATCCACTGAGCCACACTAGCCAGGGCCTGAGGAGCTTTTAAAATACCAATGCGGGGGCTGAACCCCGGACTGACCGCAGCAGGACCCTCCGGCTGGGCCCGGGAGTCTGCTGGGGTGGGGGCCCCCGTCAGAGGTCAGGAATGACAGCTTCAGAGTCACGAGAATGAAATGAGGTGACGCTGGTAGGCGGTCGGGGGCGCAGAGCGCGGTGGAGACGACCCCGGGAGGGGCTGGCGGCTGCCAGGTGCATGCTGTCCACAGCCCGTGTGCGTGAGTGCCGAGCCGACAGACGCTCCTCCCCACCAGGCACGCTGCCCGGGAGGACACTTGGCCGGTGTCTGGAGGCCGGTGGATGAGAAAATGAGCATGAGTGACCCAGAGCAGTGAGTGCGTCCGGTCTGGTCCACGTGCAGAAGCTCACACCGCTGGGGCCCACGTGGGCAGACTCGCGGTGTGGCTGAGAGGAAGCAAAGCGCACCTCCCTTGTAACGAGGCCGGTGTTCCACGAACTTCACACGGAAACGTGGAGCAGGAACCCAGGAAACTCGGGCCCGGCGAGTGGGGAGGAAGTGATTTAACGAAGAGGCGGGAAGCAATTGGAATCCATGTGAAAATTCCTTTACATTTTAGTGCCTGGAAGATTCATCTCTTAAAACACTAGTAAAACCTCCTCTTATCAAATGTTATGGAGTCTGTGGACTTTCTCATTGCTCATTTTACTCAGTTTAGGAAATTACAGTCAGTGTGTGCTAGCCCTAGGCCTAGAGTATGGGCACACTCCTTCTCTTTTTTTCTGTATTTCTTTCTTGAACAGATTTCCTTCAGACAGCCCTTTAACTTCAGGAAGCTTTCTGAGACGTTGTGGCTCATACACTGTGCACTTTTCAGTCTTGCCCTCATTACGTACTCTGAGCAAGTGACGACAGTGTGTCATTTGTTGTGTAGCCCTGGAGCTGGGCCACGACACTCCCGGTCGCTGGGTCAAGTCCCGCCCAGGTTTGTGATACCGCAGTGGAGTTCGGCAATTCACAGATCGCTGCAGGCCAGCCTCAGCCTCCGGGGACGGTCCCTGTGCCTCTACCGTACGGCTTGGACAGCAGCGGCAATGACCCACAGTCTAACAATTCCTTGGGAACCAGGGACGGTCCCATTTCACAAACGGAATGATGAGAACCAGATAAGCAACGGCGCTTCAGCTAACCTGCCAGCCTGACTGAGGACACGGGGTGCTTGTCCGCCACCCACCAACCAGGCACAGAGGAGCCCGTGCGGGTCCTGACTCTGGGCCTCATGCCCGGCCCTTGGGCACGTCCACAGGTTCTCCCGTCCGAAAGTTTAAAGGACAGACAGAGAGGAAAAGGCCCGATGACGCAGGCAATCCTCCAGCAGATGGGACGGCGCTGCTCAGCCAGGAGTGTCCGCGGCTCCGGCCACCGGCTCTCCAGACGGCCAGACGGCACTGCCCGGGCTGTGCTTGGCTCGGCCTGCCAGTCGCTCGAGCAGGCCCAGGCTCCTGGCGGGCGGCGTCTGGCACATTTTCCCGTGAGCGCCGCCAGCAGCAGAGCAAGAGGACGGGCTCCGCCGTCTGCTCGGGACGCCGGTCACACTCGACCTCCGGTGAAGAAGCCTCTGCGTCGTGGACATTCGGAGGAGCAGCTGTGTGCACGTCCCCCCCCCCCGAAGTGGGCTCTGCCCCTCACCGTGGGGAGAAGGCTGGTCACTGGGCCTGAAGCCCAAGCCGGGCCTCCGTGCCCACGCTCCCCTGGCTCCCCAGTCCCTCGTGAGTCACCAGAGAGGGCCCTGCGGGTGGGGCACTTAGCGCCCGAGCTCTGGGGCTCCTGAGCGTTCCTGGCGGCAGTGCGGGGCCAGCCCGTCCACGCGGCTCACGCGGACGCCCCACACCCAGCTGCCCCACGCAGCAGGCCACCCCCGAGGTCGACAGCCACCGAGGGCACCGCCAGGCTCCCAAAATGGTAGATAAAATGAAACCACCCCAGGACTGCTTGGCCGCCCTGTCCCTGGGCTCTGATGCGGGGACACTCTGACTGCGACACGTCCCCCTGGAGGCCTGTCCGAGGCTGTGCACACACTTCCTCGCTCCTCGTCGCCCCTGGGGCTCTTCCTGCTGGACCTTTGGTGCACAGCACCCTCCTCACAGCCGCCTGTGTCCTCAGCAGCCGCTGAGGACCCCGCAGGGAGAGCGCCCGGCGTTTGAGAGGAACCGTGAGCAGGGCGGCCTGGCCGAGAGGGACGTGAGGCCAAAGAGGCAGCAGGAGCTGAGCCCCGCGGAGCCTGGAAGGCCGTGGCCAGGAGCTCAGACCGTGCTCTTCGGACTGCGGGGGACACTGGGAGGGGTATGAGCTGCAGGACAGGGCTGGTGTGGTCAGCTCTGTGCGGAGGGGAAGACAGTGCCCTGGGGGAGGACAGGGAGTCAGGGGGCAGGTGAGAGGCAGGGGGGATGCGGCTCCAGGCACCTACTGGGGAGACTGGTGGGCAGGCTCCCGGCCGGCCAGGGGAGAGAGAAGGAGCAGGAGCGCCGCTGGTCACAGTGGTGGGGGCTGCGGGCAAATCCTAGCAGGTGGGAAAGTGACACCCCCAAGGGGCTGTGGACACGTCATCTTGCAGCAGGAGCAATTTTATGTCTGTTTGAGCCACACCTGTCCCCTCACTCGCCGGGAACTGGCCGTAAACTGGCTGCAAGACAGAAGAACTGCGTCTGTGTTTTCTCCCTTCTTTACTCCACAAACATCCCCTAAGCGCCTCCTAGTATTACCTGCCAGACCGCGGAAAGCTTAATGCCCTGTAGGGGGAGACATTTGTGCGAAAATCTGCATCACAAAGCACTTGCTTTGTAGGCGGTGAGGATTCCCAAAGCCTGACAGTCTGGTGTGGACAGGCAGGACGATTCTCGGCAGAGGAAACAGGAGCGAAGGTCTGGAGGACAGGGGCCCTTAGGAGGCGCTCAGTGGCCCGGGTGCCCTGCGCTGGACTCGTGCAAACAGGAGCCCGTCAGGGGTGTGGACAGGAGCCAGCCTAACAGGGCCTTGCCAGCGGCTGGAGGACGGAGGAGGGCAGCGGCGGGGAGGCCGGGCTGCACCACGGACGGGGGAGGGGCAGTGTGGAGGAGGGCGCAGGTGAGGTGGGAGTGGGAGGAGGCGGCCTCACAGGCTCAGAGCCGAAGGAGAAACCCACAGGGAGCACCAGTCGGTCGGAGGGCACGTGTGGGGCTGGGCGTGGGGTGGGGGCGCAGAGCGACGGGGACAGGAAGAAGCGCTCAGCAAGGAGGCGGCTGGCGGCGTGACTGGCTTCTCCCAGCCTCCGGAGGGCAGGAAGGTCGGACCGAAGTGAGGACACGTGGTGCGGGCTGTGAGGTGGGCAGGCCGCACGGACAGCCCCGCCCAGCCTGCGCCGTCCAGTCTGCAGTCTAGTGAGCGGGCCGCTTGGAAGACCCCCATGACCCACGACACACCGAAGTCGCCTGTGCGTTGACGGCCTTCCCTGTGTCACTCAGGTGAGTGTTCAGAGTCAAAGCGCGTGGCCAGGCGGCAGGTTTGCGACAGCACTGCGTTTATTTAGAGGGCCCCACTCCGCAAGTTCCAAACCCGCGCACTCGGGCCTGGCTGCGGCGCGCCCGCGACTGGAGGCAGCCCGCCCACGAGCGCGGACGTTGGTTGGTGAGACCGCGGAGTCGGGCCGCATCACTTGGGACAACAGCGGCCACGTAACTGAGTCTGGGCTGCTGGTCTGTGCCTCTAAGCAAGTTCCAATGGGCTGAGCAAACCCTACACTTTTTTCTTCTCCTAAAATTAACGGATTTTTTTCATGCATACTCTTCACCTCTGCGGATGAGGAGGTGGGCTGGACATTTGATAGAATTGGAAAAAACGACATAAAAAAATAAAACTGCATTATGCCTTTCCAACGGCCTCCTCTCCGTAGACAGTGTAGAAGCATCAGCCACCCTGGGAGGCGCCCCGCCCCCGCCGACGCCCCGCCCCGGCGGGGAGTGGCCGCCTTCACATCTTCGTCTGCGTCTCCCCGCCCTCCGCCGGCTCCGTGGCATCCGCCGCGTGGGGCCGCCGGGCCTCCAGGAGCTCCACCGCCCCGTAGGCCAGCATGCTCGCGCACAGGACGCCCAGGAGGACGTAGAGCTTGACGCTGACGCACAGGAAGGTGCTGTACCCGAAGGCGACGACGAAGCCCAGCGCCTCCCAGAGGCGGTAGTTGGCGAAGGCGGCCTCCTTGTTCTTGTCGAACAGGACTCCATACAGGGCTGCAAGGGAGAGACCGTGAGCGAGCGCGGCGCCGCCAGCCGCCGTCTCTCACCTGCTGCCGGGGGCGGGGCTGCTCCCGGGCGCCCTGCCCGGCCTCCTCGGCAGGATCAGGACCTTTCTCTTCAAAAAAAAAAAAACAAACAGAATTTTATGCGCGGACTCCAGGGCGGAGAATGGCAGTACTCCCCAGCAGTGAGAATCGCCCCACGCACAAGAAACGCCGGACTCGTGACGTGTCCGTACTGGCGACTCCGTGCGCAGCGTCCCTGCCGGGCCTCCGCGCTGACCGCCCGCGGGTGACTTCTCCGTTCTCCCGGACACCCCCCCCAGTGTCCACAGGGCCCCCCACTCCTCCCACACCACGCACGGTGCTGCCCCGCCTGTCCCCCCCGAGGCCTGGGCACTCCCAAGTCAGGGGCCACTCTGGTCCTCAGTCCTGTTCCATGACGACAGCGAGAATTCTTCTTGAATGGCTAAGTGGACGAGTAGAGGGACGGTCACTTCGTGAAGTGAGGAGGGCACCAGCAGGCGCAACACCAAGCCCGTGGCCTCCATGCAGACACCACACCTCACACTCAAGGACGCGAGAGTGCTTCGCGTGGGGCCTTCGGTCAGACACCGGTGTCCTCAGGCCCCACGGGGATGCGGGCGCACTCTCCCGACGCTGTCAGGGAAGGTGCCTGGCCCGGGAGGCGTTCCTGTCCTTCCTCCCAGGCACTGACCTTGACCCAGACACACCGGGTGAGGGCATCCCCTGGTTCAGAACCTTGCGCAAGCGCCCTGCGGCCCTGAGCCAGCAGAAGCGCGGGTGAAACCAAACCAGGGAAGCCCACAGCGCTGGGGGCGCTCAGAGCCGGGTGCAGCTGGTGAGCCGGCAGGACACGGTGCTAAGGAAGGAGCCGCCCTACAGACCCGCGCCCCCACGGGCGGGGGGTCACGCATGCCGGCTCTTCTCAGCAGAGGCAGCGGCCAGGCCCCGGCCCGCTACACGTGGCGTGTGCGGCACCGGCCGCCGCCGCGTCTAGTCCCAGGTGTTTCCTGAGTGACGTCTGCGGGGGAGGCTCCCTCCCGGCCCCGGCCGGCTCCCGGCAGCCCTGGGACATCTCACCAAGCTCTGATGCTGGCCGGAGGTGGGCCTGTGGGAACTCCGGCTAAAGTGCCGCCTTCACCCCCCTTGCGTTCGGCCGCCACCCAGATCCAGCCCCTCGATCGCTGCCTTTCCTATGTTGTCCCCCAGGCCCTCTCAGCTGCAGCCCATCCCATCTCGTTGTGGGGACTAGGACTGGCCGGCCACCCGCAGGCCTCCCTGACCCTCCAGGCATGTGGGTAGTGCTGACCCCACACCCAGCCCCCATGGGGGCTGCCGGAGCCTCCTGGCTCCGAGATGCACAGGACCCCCTGGGTCCCGGCCGCCCCTCTGCTCCTGGCTCCGGCCACTCAGGCTCCCCCCACAACCCGTCCCTGATGCTCTGCCCAGCGTGGGCGACAGTGACCTCTGTCCTGTCCCCCCAGCTTGGTTGAAGGGCTCACAGTCCCCAGGGCCACTCCCTCCCATGCTCCCTGTGGACCTGGCATCCCTGGCTCCCAGGGCCAGAACCTCTGTCCCCCCGACGTGGCCTTGTGACCCGAGAGCTCACCCACGACGAGCCTGCTGTCTCACGGCCCTCCCCATCCCGGAGCTGCCGAGGGCTCCAAGCTCCCAGCCACCACCTGACCGTGGCCAGCAACCCTGCCGTCCTGGGATGGCCTCTCTAGCCCTCTGCGGCTGCCCGCCTCTCTCCACCCCGTGGACGTCAGACAGCCCGACAGGCGAGGCCGTGCCTGGAGCTGGACCTCAGGGCCAGACCCCAGCCCTGCGCTCACGGCCGCCCGCTACACGTGGTTTCTCCGCGCCCCAGGGTGTGCGGAGGACGGCCAAGCCAGCGCCCTCACTGACCAGCCTCGGCGAGAGGCCAGCTGGCTGTGAGCAGGGAAGCGGGCTCTCACCAGACAGGGAACCTGCCAGAGCCTTGACCTTGGCCTTGCGGAGCCAGAACTGTGAGAAGTAAATGTCTGTTGGCCCCCAGTGTGTGTGGTGCCCCAAACAGATGGGCACAGCCTCCCAGATCCGGCCGCTTCTGCATCACAGCTGCGCCTGGACCACCTCCGCGTCTCATGTCCCCCGGGGCCTCACCCCCCACGGTCCCCTCTGCCACCCAGGGAAGGAAGGGGGCCTGGGCAGCGACCGTCTCTGTGCAGATCACTCACCATTGTTCTGTGTCTGCCAGACGGCGTCGGCCACGCCCCACAGGCCAGAAAACACGAAGAACACGGCCAGCTGGTCGGGGCTGGGTCTCCACAGCAGGAGGGCGACGATGCAGGACAGCTGGGTGACCGCGCCTGCGCGGGCCCGGGGGAGAGAACCGCAGGGGGTGAGGGCCTCGCCGTGCTCCTGCTGGAGGAGGCTCGCCGCCCCCGCCTGGTGGTGTGAGCAGCGTGTCCCTGACCCGCCCCAGGCTGGGCTCTGCGGGGCACCCGACATGGACTGTGCTGGCCGGCATGCCTGCCCCTCGCAGAGTTTGACGGTGACTCTGCTCACCTGCGGCCTTGCCAGCTGCTGTCAAGGCGGGGGACAGTGGGGCCATGACCCGCAAGGAGAACATTGTCTGGCCCCGGTGGGGGAGCCCCCAAACTGTGAGAGTTTGGGTCCAGTGGGGGAGAAGGACTTCTTCCTCAGGCCAGTGGGGGCGGTTTCCCCCCACCCAGGGAAGCTGGTCTCCAAACGGGGCAAGGGCGGGCGGGGAGGCAGGCCGGCCCACCCGGCTCCCTGCTCCTGACTTAGTCCCGGTGGGTCGGGTTTCTGCGGGTGCCGCGTCGCCAGAACATAGTCACACAGCGGCTCCGGCCACTCCGGAAACTGCTGGCTACCCGGGAGGTTCGGGGGCTCACTGGGTCCCCGAGGCCATGTGGCCTGGAGACAGACACCGCACTTCCCCATCCTCAATGTCCCCATCGGCCAGGCGGGCAGTGCCCACGCCACAGGGGGAAGGGGAGGACGCAACAAGGCTATGCCAGCCGCTTGGCCTGGTCGGCTCCGACGCCCGAGACCCTTCAGACCTCGGCCGAGCGGCCAGGGAACATGCTGTTGGTGCCCTGGCTTCTCATCACTCAGTGTCTCTGGTCCTTCCTCCCTTCCCGAGAGAGAGAAGGGGACGTGTGCTTGGCATGGAGTTGGCCAGCTTTGAAAGTTCCGTCTTTCTGCACCAGGTGAGTACAGGCCACGTCCCTCGGGAGCTGTCCCCGACTCCCCGCCTTACCCACGGCCAGGGGACGGGCCAGGGCCTTCCCTTCTGTGCCACATGAAACCCGGTGCTCACCGCAGCCCCGGCCCCTGCACACCCACAGGGCCAGCCCGGCAGCACCAGGCGCGCGAGGGCCAGTTCCTGCAGGAAGCTGGCCGCGTGCCCACCTACCGAACGCGTAGAGCGGGATCCTGCCCGTGTACTGGGACACCTTCCCGTACAGCTCCGAGCACAGCGAGTTGGTGGCCGAGAAGCAGATCATCACGTAGCCCACAAAGTGGATGCCCAGGGCGCAGGTGGCGTAGGACTGAGGACGGGGACAGAGGACAGACGGCGTCTGCACTGCTGGCGCCCGCTGAGCACTGACACGGGCGGCCAGTCCCGCTGGGCGGGCCGGACAGTCCAGTAAGGGCGAGGGAAGGGTGAGCCGGTGGGGGTGGAGGAGCGGGCAGGGCTGTGTGGGACATGGCTGCGCTCCCACCCCCAGGTGCTCTAGAACAGGAAGGGCCCTCCACGGGGGTGGGCGCCGCTCAGTAAGTTAAATCAACGTCTGATGGCCTTCCCTTGTGCGGCCGCCTGTCAGGTCCCCGCCACCCCCACCCCCACCCCCAGCGGTCGCCCGCACGCCCTACCCGCGTGTAGTCCCCCGCCAGGAAGGCCTGCTCGAACCCGCTGTACAGGGGCAGCAGGACCAGCAGGCGCAGGCGCCTGTCCCTCAGGAGCCTGAAGGTCGACAGCAAGGTGGACCGGACGGAGGGGGTCTCGCCTTCGCTCCTCTGCTGAGCCTCTCCCAGGGGGTCCAGCAGGAGCGCCACCAGCAGGACCGCCAGGACTCCGCTCCCTGGAAGGACAGCACAGGGGGCGGCTGCTGTTTGGGGACCTGAGCCACCAGACACAGGCTCCACTGTCCCCTTCTCCTTCTCCAGGGGCGACGGCCAAGCTCAGACTGCAGTTGCTGGTGAGCCCAGGGCCGGCTGGGCCGAGACTCAGCCTGCACCACCCCTCGCACTGCGCACAGCCCCCTCGCACTGTGCACAGCGCCACCCAGAGGAGCATTCGTCTACTGCGCAGCTTCGTTTCTGGAAACATCGCTCCTTTGCCCCGTTCACTGGAACACTCCACAGCGTAACCCAGCGCACTAAACACGGTGCGGCAGCCCACAGAACCGATGCCCCTGAACCGCCGGGCGGCGGGCCGTGGGCCTGGGCATGGGCACTCTGGGCGTGTCACCCGTGAGGCCCATTCCCAGACAAGCCTCGTTGCCTGGTGTGCACAGTCACGTGGGAAAGGCGTGTCCACGGCCCACTACGTGACCACGGTTCCTACCTCACTGCCCCCCCGTGGGGCCTGAGTGTCCAACAGGAGACTCAGACTGGCCAGGCCACACCGGCCAGGCCACACCGGCCAGCGCCACACAGGGCCCGCGAGAGGCGGGTCTCGCAGCCACGTCTTCACTGGGGAGTGCGTGTGTGGGCTGCCCCGTGACCCAGAACCGTCTCGCGGGGCAGGGTTGGGAAATTGCTGGTGTTGCCCAAGGAGCGCCCTGCGTTCTGAAGGAACCCGGGCAGGGGGACAGGGCTCGGCAGCCCTGGAAATCGCTCCAGGGAGACGGTGGTCTCTGCCTTCTGTCCATTTTCCTCCTTTTCTCCTTTTTTTTGTCTTTGTGGCTTTGCCTCAAGGAAGGAGACTGAGGAGGCTCTTCCTGCCAGGAAGCCAGGAAGCCAGTAACCGGGGACACTGTCTCCGTTTCACGTGACCTTTGGACTTCAGCTCCCCAGGGGTGCCGGCTTCTTGGAACCAGGGACAGGCCTGGCTGCTGCCAGGGGGCGCAAAGGGGACTGGAGACCGCACAGGGAGCCTGGGGACGCAGACTGTGCCCGTGTCCGTGTCCCGAGCTGCTGCTCAGGGACACACACAGCCAGCAAACCGAAGTCTGGGGACCAGATCCTGCCCCCCGCTGCTTCTGCACACAAGGCCTCACTGGAACGCGGTGTGGTCATCCGTGGCCACCTTGTCCGGCATCTGCTCCGGGGAAGACAGCCCGGCCGGGGCTCGGTGCAGACCTGAGGCCCGTGCCGAGGGCCCCCGGTCCGTCACTCCCACACGGGCCCCTGCTTCAGCCTCTGCCTCCGGAGACCTCCCGGCTCCCCTCCTCCACTCATACCCGGCCGGGGGACCACCCCCTGGCCAACGCGGCCCCAGAGCCGGTCCCCACACAGAGCTGCAGCTGCACGTCAGTGGGGAACTTTGTGCAAAACACTTTCATCAACGTCCGGCTGGGTGGCTGCATATCTGCCTCCTTTGCTGGGCTCTGAGCTGACAGTGGCGAGCCCCCGTGTCCCCGGGTTCCGGAGCAGAGAGGGGCTGGCGTCTGCCGGGGCTCACTCTGCTTTATCCCCACAAAGTGGCTGCTGCACAAGGGCTCGCTCCGAGCCTCTGGCGCAGAAGGGGCCTCAGGAGAGAGCTGCGGAGTAGTGGCAGCCGACCATGGCTCCGTGGAGACCCTGTGACCCCACCCCCACCAGGGGAAGCCTGGGCGCCGCCCCACCGATCCACACACACCAGACCCTTGCTCGTTAAGAGCCTTCCATGACCTTTATGAGTTTCAGATTTGAGAATGACCCAAAGATAGACTTAAACTCCCTCCAAGAGGCTAACCAGAAACAAACAAAACTTTCAAGGCGCCCCCTCCAGGAGCGAAGTCACTTAGAAAACCATCAGCACAGATGTTTTCCATTGAGACGAGCCCCTGAGGATGAGGCTCGTTCTGCCGATCGACCCCTTTGGGGCCCCATCTGTTCCGGGGGGTTAGCTGCCCCGTGGGCAGCCCCGAGCCGGCACTGGTCAGGGTGAGGGGCAGGAGAGAAGGGTGCCCCACACCAGCCTCTCAGCAGGAGCCCCTCAAGGACAGTCACAGAAAAAGATGACCCTGCGTAGGACATTGTGTTTCTAGGTCGTTGGACGTGGCTGAAATGCAAGCAGCCCCTCCCCCAACGCCTGGTCCACCACGAGCTGTCCAACGTGGCGGCCGTAGCTCAGAGAGGCCACCGAGCACCCGGAGGTGGCTGCTGTGACTTAGAGACAGTCTTTGAAACTTAGTTAATTGACATTCAAACAGACCCCTGTGGTGAATGGCTGTGGGGCTGGCCCGGGCCGAGGCTAGAGGCTTCCACCCTCCCGGGAAGCTGAGCCCGCGGGTCAGCGGTGCCTGATCTCCTGGTCCAGCGGGTCCGGGAGACCTGCGCACGGTCCATGAGGACACACAGGGCAGGGAGGTGGCCTGCACGCTGGGGACGCGGGCGTCTCCAGCACGGGCCACGGCTGGGTTCTGCCTTCCGCAGGACGCCGCCGGCCACTGCGGAGCACGCACCTGTGTAGATGCCCAGCAGGGTGTAGATGAGCTGCTGGGAGGGGCGCTGGGTGCTGTTGCTGGGCGCCGTGGCCATCAGGCAGTCCCGGGCCCCGCAGGACGCCAGCTGCTCCTCAGAGACGGGGCCTGTGGGGGGCGGGGGAACAGGCGGTGTGAGGACAAGGAGACTCGATGGGACTGGGGACCCGGGGGACGGGAGGGCCGGGGAAGAGGAGTGTGCGGAACCCCCAAGCCCGGCGTCAGCTTGCCCAAGGTCACGGACGCGGCTTGTTTGACCAAGGGTCTCAGAACGCGTCCCCTGGGGCTCAGGCCCACGCGCTCCGTTTTAAAACAGCCCAGACACAGGTGTCATATGTTTGTCACCCATTAAATCGCTCTCCTGACATGAATAAAAAATTCAACTCTTTACATTAACCAGGAAGAGGAATGCCTGTGAGAGCCGACGTCGGCGTGCCTGGGTCTCACTCCGACTCGACGCCAGCCCCGTGACCTGTGGCAGGCACCTCTCGTCTTTCCGAGTGTCGGCCGCCTCATCCGAGAGAAGGATGGGAGGCGAACTCTCACATCGCAGGAGGAGACAGGGAACAGGGGTCTTGATTGCGGAGTTTCCCAAAGGCGGGGCTTTCTACGGTGGACAGACGGGAGGACCAGGAGGAGGAGGAGCTAGAGACGGTCCTGGGACAGTGGGGGGGTTCGGACGCCCCCTTTGTCAAAGGCATCCTGCAGGAATTGATGAGACGCACGTCTTCGGCCCTGGTTTACACCCTCAGACACCAAAGGGCACGCTTTACAGCCACATCCGTCCTCACTGCTCAGGACAGTCAAGGACCAAATGGTCTTGGGCGTGACCTTTAAAACTCCGGTCAGTGGCCCTGGCCGGTGTGGCTCAGTGGGTTGGGCATCGTCCAGTAAACCAAAAGGTTGCGGGTTCGATTTCCGGTCAAGTCACACGTCTGGGTTGCAAGTCTGGTCCCGGTCGGGGCACGTACGAGAGAAGGCCAGTCAGTTTCTCTCTCACATCGATGTTTCTCTCCTCTCTCTCTCCCCCTTTTCTCCTCTCCCCAAAATCAATAAGCACGTCGTCGGGCGAGGATAAAAAATCCTGCACCGTGTCCACATCCCCTTGGACAACAGCTTCTGTACAATACTAAATCCCATTAAAAAAAGAAAAACCAAACAAAACGAAAAACGCTGGTCAGCAGGTCAGTACAGTGGGAAAGTGAGTCATTCGAAGCTGTTCGCACACAATCTGAGAGGACGGCGTTGACCCCATAGAGTCAATGCCACAGGCGGCGGCCTCGGCTTCCCCGGGGAGGGGAGTGTCTGAGTCAGCGGGGACCCTCCGGCCCACCCACGCCGTCCCCGGGGACAGCCAGGAACCAGGTGACGCTGAGGCTCCCGCAGGCTGAGCACCACGTCCTTAGGGCCTCCCGGGTCCCTCTCGGGAGTCCTCCCCACACCTGGCTGCTTCTACCTTGAGTGGGCGTCTGGCCGAACACCAGCGAGGAGATGAGGTTGCCCCACACGCCGGACGACTGGAACACGAGGAAGAAGATGCCGAAATACCGGTTCACCACGTCTTTGCCCGTCTGTCCCGCCTTCTCCGCGTAGGCGTTCCCCACGGTCGTGAGGTAGGTGCCCTGAGCGGACCACAGCGGCGCCGCCCCGAGGCCCAGCAGGATGGAGGTGGGCACCAAGGTGTACCTGCAGGGCAGGGCAGAGACGAAGGGGCCGCTGTCCCCTCCATGCTGCCCTCTCCTGGGGGCCCGCGGAAACCCCCTCTGTTCACGGACCGGTTAGAGGGAGGGGCGCGTCTCCCCCAACCACCACTGGACTCGGGGAGATGAGCCCAGTCCCGGGCCGCGTCTGGTTCAGGGTCATTGCCAACAGTGAAAGGCAGAGCCGGTGGCCTCTGTGTCTGACAGTTAAGGCCATGTGCGGGGGTCACAGGCGAGGGGGGGACCTGGGTACCCCTCTCAGTTTTGCTCACAGTGGCGGTGGCGGGGATTGGGGGAACGAGTCGGTGTTGCCCTCCTCAGGGAGGCTTCTGGAAAAGGGGACTGGGGGCCATCACAACCGCGCGTCCTGGATGACGGAAGGCCTCCCTCAGAGGAAGGCCTGTGCACTGGGCGTGTGGCCCGTGCGCTCAGAGCTTGGTCCCCGAGGTCCCTCTCCTCCAGGGAGCAGGTGGAGCTGAGGTCGGCACGTGCACCGTCTGGGCCGAGGGGGCAGGTACAGCGTTCCCTCGGCTAAGTCTCCCTGCCCCACCCTGGGGCGCCGTCCCCGGGGCCACAAAGGTCCCCGGTCACCGAGAGGGAGGCCACCCAGGCCCGAGGAAAGGTCAGCCCGGGCGTCAGCAGGAGGGGGACGGCAGAGGGCGCAGAGCCACACCGAGGTCCCGCGCGGGGCCCAGGGGTGTCAGGCGACCGAGCTCCTTCTGAAGCGGAGCAGCGGGCGGCGCTGGGCGAGGGCTGGGACGGGGCCTGGCGCCGGGCGCCGCGCAGGGAGTACCAGCTGGCGTAGAAGTTGCCCAGGGAGAAGGTCACGTAGCAGCTCATGGCGGCGACGATGGTCCACTTGCAGCCCAGCGTCCGGATGAGCAGAGGCGGCAGGAACATGGAGGACAGCAGCATGGCGCCGTAGAGCGTGCTGAGCACCGCCACGCCCAGGCCCTCCTCGCTGTACAGGCTGCTCTGTGGGGGGCGGGGGGAGGGTCCGCTCAGTGGCACCCGGGCCGGGCCCAGGGCTGTGGCTCAGGTGCCTCCCCAGATGGGGAGGGGAGGCAGACGGGCCCGGCTCTCCGTGACCCCGGCTCTCCGTGACCCCTGCCATCACGCAAGGGCAGCGGAGGCTGCCGGGGTGGACAGCGTGCCCAGGCCCCGCACGAGGGACGCATGCGAAGCTCTGTGTCACGCTGTGTGACCACGCTCACGTTCTCTGTTTTACTGTCATCTGTCCTTTGAGAGCCTCTAGTCTCCGGGTAAGAAGTGACCAGAGCTCAAACAGAGACCCGAACCGGACCCTTTCTCCTCTTCTCACTCGTCAGGGGAGGGGAGGGGGAGGCAGCTGAGGAGGGAGAGCCCAGGGCCAGGGGACAGGGCTGTGGCTCCCGGATGGTGACAGAGCTGACAGGTGTCCACAGCACCAGCAACCAGCCCAGGACGGCACTCAGTCAGCCCAGTGGCACGGGAAGACTTTTCAAGAAGGAGTGAGGACCACATGAGTTCAGGGGGCCGGGGGGACACGGGGAACTGACTAGGGAAGGGGGGAGGTGCCGACGAGGGGATGTGTGTGCCCAGGCCCTGTCATGAGGGGACAGAGCCCAGGACACTGGGCTGTGGGCAGGTGAGGCTGGACAGCTGCCCGGCCAGACCCCGGGAGCTGGGCAGCTGGATCGGACCGTTCTGCCCGAGGAGAGCCTGGTGGGAGAGCGAAGCAGGAGGTGGCACCCCTCGGCGGGACTCGCATCCGGGGCACAGGGGAGGGGAGGAGGAAGTGGCGTCCCCGTGGAGGTCCGAGTGACAGATGGGAGTCAGCAGCAGCGGCTGCCGAGGCGGGAAGCGAGGACAGGCTCACCAGGGCCCGGGCGGGCTCATGGCCAGGTCTGGGACCCCGCGAGGCTCACGGCCGTCTTGGCCTCCACGTTGGGGCCCAAGCATAAAGCCAGCCAGAGGGAGTGACAGATGGGAGCGCCCTTGGTGGCAGGTGCAGCCACTTCTGTCCACATCGCCAGGTTATTTTGCTTAAGCCGGTCCGGGTGGATGGAGATGGTCGCCCGGGTCGGACACGTGTCTGCAGTCCGGGTCGGGGCGGGGGCGACGCGGGTCTGGGCGTGGACGGAGGAGGGGTGCCAGGTTGGCGGGCAGCTCCAGGTCTGAGTCAGAGGCCCTCTAACACCCCGTCGCCCGAGGCGGAGGGGACCGTGCCCAGGACAGGGGTGCTCATTGCCCCCTGGAGTCCGGTCGGTCGGCTGGGGGACCCGGTGCGGGTGTGTCACTGCACTGGGGGCTGCACTGCTGTCCTCGGGCCACTGTCTCCCTGTCCCGAGCGAGCCGCCCCCTGAGCTGGGGCCGCAGTCACAGCCTGAGCGCCGCCCCCTACCCAAGCCTGCGAGTCTCTCCCCCCTAGTCCCTCCCTCCTCCGGCGTCCACGTGCAGAGGTCACTTGCCATCATTCTGCTGAGCACCTGAGGGTTCCGGCCCCGTGGGGAAGGCCTGCACCCAGGGGAGCTGCCCCCGGGGTTTCCCTAGTCGGGGGCCCTCCGTGGGGTTGCACAGCCTCGCCGAGTCCTTTGGAAAGCACCCACTCCTTTCAGCGTGGGCCCCTTCACGCAACAGGATGGGTGTGCTGGGCGCCCTGACGTTTCACGACAGGGCCCAGGACCCTGGGGACCGTGTCTGCAAAGCCGTGAGCCGGGCGGGAAAGCGGGCTGCCGCCTTCCAGCCTCACCGTTGGCCGCAGCTCCATCCTCTCGGAGCCTGACTGCAAACACGACCAGCTAGGGGTTCTCGGGGAAACACACCCACGGGAATTCGAGGCTGAGCCCCCGAGTCCAGAGGGTTTGCGGCCGGCAGTGAGGACAGAAAGTCCGAGCCTCCCCCTGCCCTGCACCGCTGGTCCCGGCCCACCGCGCTTCTCTGGTTCCCCTCTCGCACACGGCCGTGGGTGGGGGGCGGCTCCGTGACCCCCACTGACAGCCGTGCAAGGCCCCAGGCGTGTGTCAGCAGACTCTGAAAACGTTTCCTTACAAGGCAGGCCTGAGGCACAACTGTGGGCGAACGAGCGCCCCCAGGGGCCTCCCGGGGGCTGAGTCTGAGTCTCCAAGACGAGCATGAGATGCGGCTGCCTGGGCAGGGACAGCACAGCCACTGCAGGCACAGGGCCCCCAGCCCTCGGGGGACCCGAGGAGGGCGAGGCCGCAGAGGGGCAGACAGACACGGGTCTGCCCGCATTTACGGTCTGCGTAAAGCAGCCCCAGAATCTGCAGGGTCTGGTGCGGTCTGAGCCGTGCCCCCTCCTCCCCCGACCGCAAAGCCACAGGGTCCCCAGCGGTCCTGCCCGTTTCCTCTCACCCAGCCGGAGGCAGGGGTGTCTCAACCGGCCCAGCCTCCCGGTCCGAGGGTCAGACACACGCCCTGGTTGTGCAAGCCCGCAGGGCTGGGCCAGAGGCCTGCCCCGGGGACCGGGTGTCCACACCGCAGCCGCCCTGCAGGGTTCGGGCTGAGTTGCCCCGTGCGAAAACCCGCCTTCCCCTGGCCTGTGGCCGTGGGACCCTCGGGGGCCGAGACGGCGCGTGGATCGGGCACGTACCTGCAGGCTCTGCAGCCCCCCGTAGGCCGTGAAGAGGAGCAGGAACCCCAGGGAGACCACGAGCACGTTCCTCAGGCTTCTGTCCATCGTGCTGGTGGCCGGCGCCGGCGCTCCCCGGACACGGAGACTTGGGGCTCCCTGAACGGGCGCGGCTGGTGCGGGAATCGGTCTGCACCCCGCTGCCACACTCTGCCACGCGGGGTAGAGGGTCAGTCACGAGGCTGCGGGAGTTAACGACGCGGTAATGGCAGACACTGCAAAGCACCAGGCTCGCCCATCTGCCATCGCTGCAGTCCACGGCCACCACCTTCCAGCCGGGCCACAGCCCAGGCTTCTCGGCCTGGGTGTCCTCGTACTTTCCCCACTAACTTCTGCCACACACGGTCCCTCCATTGCAGCGGCGACTTCATGCCCTAGAATAGTTACTCCTTACGTAACATCACGCACACGCACCATCACGCACGTATCACGGTCCCTGCCACCGCAACAGAGATCGTCCACGGTGCGCGAGGTGAAATGAACTTCAGCCTTAGCACGGTGTGCACCTCGGCCTGAGGACATACAGGTCACCTGAAAGTGTCATCCCAGCTGTCAGAGCCGGGGGCCGAAGTGTGGGTGGCTCAGAGACGGAGTGGCTGCACCCCCCACGATAACTGGACGCCCACGCGTGTCCACAGTGCTCCACGCCTGGCCACGCGCCTGACACGTGTCTCCCCCAGCTGCCCCGCAGCAGGACGCCGAGCCTCGGGGCTCAGGGCTCTGAGTCCCAGACGGGGCGCCGGCCTCAGAGGGGCTTGGAGACGCTGCGGGCCAAGCCTGGGCACTGCCTCCCGCTCTCCCGCCCGGCTCTTCCCCTCTCCCCCCGCTCAGCGAGGGTTTCTGTTTCATTTATTTGAAAGAGTTTTTTTAAGTTTCCATCGCCCCGTTGGCAAACGTCAGTGTGTTCTCAGTCTCTGCGAGTCTGCTTCAATTTTGTGTTTGTTTATGTTGCTCTTTAGGTCCCACATTCGAATGAGGGCACACGGCATTTGTCTTTTTCTTGCGAATGGCAAGGTTTCGTTCTTTTTTATGGCTGAGTGGAATTCTTTTATACAGATATACACAGTGGTACCTTGGTTCTCATCCTGAATTTGTTCTGGAACTCGTGGTGTTCTGAAACTGAGGAGTACCGAGGTGTGGCCACACACAGACACACACACACACACACACACACACACACACATAAAGGTTTGTCCAGAAGGTATCCCACCACAGGCTATGGAAAATAGAGACATTTACTGAAGAAGATACAAGATACTAGAAACACTAGATACACAGGACAATGACACCTCAGTCCCCTTCAAAGTAGGCACCTTGGGACCTCAATTGCCATCAGCTGCCCTGTCGTATTTTCCTGAGTCTCATCGATGGTCTGAAATCTCTTCCCTTTCAAAGGTGACTGTAGTTTGGGGAAAGCGGTAGTGTTTGGAGTCCCCAGATCAGCCTTAGTTCTCGCACTGCCAGTCACTGGTCTTTGCTGATCGCAGCCCAGACACGCTCAGCACTCCCAGGGGCTCTGCCTGCTGCAGGCTGTCCAGACGGGGGTCACTCTCAACTGATTCTCCACCACCTCTGAAGGCTGTGCCACATGTTTGTCTGCGCTGCCCTCACTGCATTGTCCCTGAAAGCCTTCTGAATCACTGCACATTTCCCACGGAGGATGTTCAAGCTTAACCCAAAATCTGCTGCAGACTCGTTGCTCTACTCACTCAGTCACTTTGAATGTGACACCCACACAGCACGCACGCTCACTCAATGGCATCTACCGCCCCCACTGACTAGCACAGTGAAGTCGTCATGGTTCACACACACGCATCCCAGTCCCCTCTCCTTGGCTGCCGGGTTACATGGATGTCACGCAAACTGTTCTCATTATGTTAACAATGGCTGCACTCTTCCCGGACAGACCTCACAGTACATCTGTGACTCTTCCACTCGTTTCAGCCTCATCGGCAAAGGGCACACCTCGAATGGCTGAACAGATGAAGGTAAAAGTGACTCAGAAGGTGCTGACGTCCTTTTATACCTTAAAGTCGACAGCGATACTGTATCACTCCGGGAAGAAAGATCATTTCGTAGAGCTGCCTGAATTCTCGGGGTCACTTGTGGGGCGTTCAAGAGAAAGACACAGTGGCCTGTAGCGGGGAGAACCCTGCTGAGGGGACCCCAGACACCGACCGTGCGGGGCACGTCCCCGGCCACCAGGTGTCACTGTCTCGTCACTGTCTTGCTACCACACCAAAGTCTGGGCGCCTGGGTGATGGGGACTCGTGTTTTAAATCAGTCGTCTTTTCGGTGAGAAGAGAGAAACTGCTCTGATGTAAGGGAAGGGTAATCAATGGTTTTCTCTTTGAAAAGAAAGATACGCTTCCAGTACGTCAGGTGACCACGTACAGAAAGGGGGCGGAGCGAATCCTCCGAGTGAGGAGTTCCGTGCGGTGGGAGGAAGTGCGCCCGGGCTTCTCCTGCAGCACCTGCCTCGGCACGGCGCTGGCCCCAGCCGGCGTTCCCTCTCGGCAAGTGCCCAGCGCGGCTGCCCCCAAGGGGTGGCCGGGGAGCCCGCTGGCCCCTCGCTGAGCCTCGGCCGTGCCTGGGGACCTGGCGAGGCAGGCCCTCGGAGTCGAGGGGCGTTTCCTCAGGGCTCAGTCCTCCCTCCGCTGCCCCACAACACACAGCCGGTGGGACGAGGGGGGCTCCGAGGGCCTGGGGGACAGAGACCCTCCCCGGGGCCACACGCCCCTCGGCAGGGCCCAGCACTTGCCCCCGCACCCTCGCACATCCTGCAGCCCGAGCCTCGGCGAGCCAGGGCCTTCCCTGGCCTTCCCTGCCCTCCCGCCTCCGCGCCCGTTTCTCTGTGGGACATGATCCGCCTGACCCTGCGGCCCCATCGCCCACGGGCATCCTCGGGACCCTGACCCGCGGAAGCTGACGTCGCCCACGTGCCCCCCCAACCTACAACGTGGAATGAGTCAGAGTGGGGAAATCTTCCCTGCCCACTCTGCACTCAGAGGGATGGCGCAGGCCCGGGTTTAGGGCACACTTGCGCACGCGTGTGTAAAACACGTACACACACCCTCGCCTTTGTCCTCCAAACTCAATCCCTTCTCCCTTCCCCGTGAGCCTTCTGCTGGCTCCCGTGTGGAACCGCCTGCGCTGGGGGTCAGTCTGGGCGGGGCCCGCCCCCGTGGAGGCTGGTCCTGACGGAGGAGGAGGAGACGCAGAGTAAACTGTGATTAAGGGTCGAGCACACGCAGGCGGGAGGCCTGCTGCCCCCACAATGCAGCAGGTGCTCGGTGGAAAGCACGAGAGGGCGGTTCCCTGTGGGTCACAGCCCCGCGTCTCCGCAAGGGGCAGGAGGAGCACCCAGCCAGCCCAGCGGTCGCCCCCTGCAGGGCTCTCTCCGCAGAGACTGGAAGCCCCAGCCTGCAGCTCTGACCCCCCAGCGGGGCCCGTGGGGGGGGGCAGCTGAGGGCGCTGGAGATCAGCCGAGGGCAGCCGCTCCACGCCGCCCAGACGGGGGCAGAAGCGGTGGCTGTGCCGGAACTTTCTAGGCAGCTTCCGATCTATTGTTTTGTGCCTGGCACAGCCATTGGGATGTGAAACGACGTTGGTCAAACTCCAAAGATAATTCCGTGCCTCTGCTGCCACGACACGCAAACACTCGTAACACCTAACGGCCGCCCCGGCCCCCGCCCCACCCCCGTCGCTGTTACCTAGAGCCTCGGCCCGCTCGGCTCCGGCCGCCACTGTGCCCTGGGCTTCTTGCCTCCGGAGCTGTCGGACGGTGGGGCCGCGTCCCCGCCTGCTGTCCTTTGCAAGACGGCAGGAGCCTGGGAAATCATTGCGAAACGGCAAGCCGTTGGCACCGGTGGCCTGCCCTGCTTGTGACTTACTGTCCTCAGCAGTTGCTTATCTGGCCCCACCTCGCTCTGGGCCAGACGTGCGGGGAGCCGTGGAGAGCTGGATGCAAGGAGGGCTGGAGGGGGACGTTTCTGAACGCGGAGAGCGGGAGCTCGCCGCAACGGGAATGCGTGCACGTGTGTACGTACTGGGATGTAGACGTGTACACGTGCACACCCGTGCACCCTCATGCGTGTGCACACGGGCATAGGACGCCTCTGCTGGGGGGCTCGCGGCGCCCCTGTCTCCGGTGGGAGAGTTGGCACGGGAGGGACCCGTGCCCTTCTGCCCTCAGATGCCTGTGGCCTGTTTCCACATTTTTGGACAGAACACAGATTTTAAAGAGAACACAGATTTTAAAGGAAATGCACTTCACAAAAAAATCTCATTATAAAGAACTGTCAAGATTGCAGGAAAACTGCTCCCTATTTTTAGGCGTCTGATTTCCATAACTGGCTCCCCCTTAGCTTCCCCGGAGCCCCGCCCGCGCCCGTGGTTCCCAGGAGGAGCTCGGACCAGCTCGCAGGCCTCGGGCGTGGGCCCCGGCCTCCGTGTCCCCCCACCCCACACTCCCGCACACCCACACTGCCCCATCCCAGAGCCAGTCCCCCACAGCGCCGTCTGTCTGTGACAAGCTGGACAGACAGAAGACATTGGCGAGCAGGCCCGGGGGGCTCCACTGTACCCGACACGCAGAAAACGTGTGGCCAGAGGAGCAGCCCCGACCTGGGCTGTGAAGCCCGTGGCCGGGGACACTGCTCCCTGCCCCCCGTCTCCGCTGCCTCCTCTCCCCGGGCGGCACCCACGTCCCTGCTCATCCCGTCCAGTCAGAAACACTCCCTGCCCACGGAGACGGGTCTCCCACTCCCGGGGGCGGCCACCGGGTCTGGCCTCGTCCCTGAGCTGGCCCTCCGGACGGCCTGCCTCCCCACACCCATCTCTCAGTCAGCTTTCTGAGGGGTCTCGGCCAGGCTGGGGAGCGGGGGGCAGAGCCCTGCTCTGGAATCAGACGTCCTGCTTGCTGTCGATCTGTTGATCCAAGACGAGGCCAGCCACCTACCTTCTCCTGCATGCACGCCCCCTGTCTGGGTCAGTAGGACCTCCAGGGCGTCCCGGTCTCACAGGGCACAGGTGGCTCCGGGGGAGAGGAGGGGTTGCTATTGTGACCTCCGGGCTCCTTCGCAGGTGATGTCCCGGGCTCCTCGGTGCGTGACGCCCTGGGCAGCAGGGTGACTCCCACGTCCGCCGCGGCCTGTTCAGAACAGGTCTGCTGGCGTTGGCGGTGGAGGCGCTTCCCTGCGTGGTGAGACGGGAGGTGAGTCGTGTCCCCTGTGGCTGTCCCCTGGGCTGCAGGCGAAGGCGTGCTGACGGGCGTCGCCAGGATCGGCCTGGGAGAGACGGGCGGCCTGGTCCCGCCACGGCCGTGTGGCCGAGTGAGAAAACTCAAGTGTCGGTTTCTCCTCCTGCTCCAGCCCTAAGCCCGAGCACCCCAGCGCGGGCTGCCCCAGAGCAGGGTCCCCGGGAAAGGAGGGAGCAGGAGCGGCCAGCTGAGTCGGGCACCCCCTGGAGCCCCATCCACCTGGCGCAGGCTGGGGCGCTCCGGGAGCACCACCTGGTGGGGGTCACTGTGGCCGGGAGGAAATGCCCAGCGAGGGTGGGCGGGTGCTACCGCAGGGCCGGCGACCCCCGGGGGGCTTCCCGCAGGTGGACCTCGGCCTCCACAGCCAAGGAAAGGATCCGAGGCGGGTCCTTTCCGTGCAAGACCAGCAGGGATGGTCCCCCTGATACTGAATAATAATATGAATTAAAAAAAAACATCTGTAAGGGAAGAAAGTGGAAGCTAGAGAGACGGTGTTTGGGTGGCAGGCCGGGCCCGTGGCTGAGCCGGAGCCCAAGCCCGTTTCCGGACCACGAGAGCCCTCTCCGCCCGCCCCTGCCCTCAGCAGGCGCCACTGCTCTCCTCTGATGCCCGGTGTCCGTCTGCAGGACACCCACGGCCGGGACTCCGACTCGCACGACTGCTGACCACTGTCAGCTGTTCCACTGACCCGGAGCAAACCCTGCCCCTGGCGCCCCCGGAGGCGACCACGCCAGGCCCCTCACAGCCCAGATGGCACCCAAATTCGAGGACCTATACTGTGGCTCCGCACGCCCAGCCTCCGACCTCGGGCCTGCCCGCCAGCTGCAGGAGCACAACGGGAGCCCACCTGGGAGGTTCCCGCCCGGGAGCAGGCGCCGTCCTGAGGCTGACCGCTCCCCGAGACCCCGCTCTGGATCTTCACCGCCGATCTGAAGCCTCTCCTCTCTTGCCTTTTCGTTACGTGGTGCTCCCCACGGTCCAAGCGTGGAAGGACAGTGCTCCCTGCCTCTGTCCCCCGTGGCCCACTCCCCTCTGGGCCACAGCTGCACGGTGAAGTCCCCGCCTACGTGGCTGCAGGCACTGGCATTGCTGACGGTCACCCGGGCTGCACAGGGAGGAGTCGCTGCCGCAGCCCATAGCTCCTGCTGCCCCCAGTCCACACGCCTCTGTGGCAGCAAACCAGGAGACCGAGGCACAGGCCATGGGGCTGAAACAGGCCGGGGCCCTGCCAGGCGCCTTCTTAGATCCGTCTGCTACCAACCGGATCCCGTCCTGGGGCCCTGGCTCAGGGCCCGGCCCCGCCTCCTGGCCTCATCCCCCAGCCGGCACCGTGGGGGCCCCTGCGGTGCGCCGTGTCCTTTCAAAGGGCTGGAGTGCGTGCTCCCGGCCACCGGCAGGACACCGCCCACCCTCGCCTCGCCTGGAGACGTAGGACAAGATGAGCGAGGAGATAAACAGGGAAGCAGTTCTTCCACAGGCCTGACCTCATAGCCTGCGAACCCTCTAACGAGCCAGGAGCAGCTGCACTCCGGTGGCGCCGACAGGGGGTCCGAGTGCGGTCGGTCTGTTGTGAATTAGAGATGGCGGAAAGGGGGGCGTCGACTAGCCAAACAAGGAGGCCCCGGAACGAGCGCTCCTTCCTTCCCAGCCCCTGAGGGCAAGACGAGATCGAAGCCTGAGGTGCCTCCTCGAGCTTAGGAGGTCAAGGCCAAGAACAGACTGTCGCAAACAGCCAACGAAGCGTCCGGGACGGCCAGTCAACTGCGTCCTCGTTTTGGCTCCGCCGTTTCCGGACAAGCTGTTCCCCGAGCTCCTGCCGTCCGCAACGACGGCTTCTGCTCGGCGCTGCCCGGTCTGAATCCACTTTTGCTAAAAGGAACTCTTGGAGTTTTCGCCGTGCCTCAGTTTACCTTGTCGCAGCGCCTCCCCCAGGTCGCCGGTCTGGTCTCCAGCCGGCAGATGCCTGGTGGGTGGGGAAGGAGGGAGTGAACGGGCCGACCTCACACACTCCCCGGCTGCAGCGCACACCTGACCGCGTGCTTTGCTAAGCCGACCTTGATCATTCATCCCTCACCCACCGGGAAGGAGGGAAAGCCCACCTGTCCGTCCCTCCGCGAGGAGGACACTGGGCCTGGCCAGTGGCAGCTCAGCGCTGTGGGAGGTACTTCTCCTGCCCCCTGGCAGGTGCTCCGCTGGAAACTCTAACAAGAACGGATTACAAGAGAAAACCACACGGACGTGTGTTAAGGTGTGTACAAAGGAGACACTGGCTGGGGAAGGAGCGATTCCTCCCAACGGCTCAGCATGCAGCCTGCAGCGTGGGCGAGGACCGGAGGCGGAGGGCGTGGGGGAGGCGGGTCCTGGGAGCCAGCCACGCCCCGCGGCACACCCGTGGGGCCGCTCCGCCCTCTCCACCACCAACCGCGCTCCCCTGGGGGGCCAGCCCCTTCCACACTCAGGGATGCAGATTTCCTTTACAGAACGTCCCTGTGCTTCTCAAATATTATCAACGCTGAAGGGGCATGTTCTGGGGTAACGCATCCTGCCAGTCGCAGTGAAAACCTCCGAGTACCTACATCCCTACGCCCCCTAGTACCGACGCCTCTACCCCTCGGAGCACCTACATCCCCGCTCTAACACCCGCAGGTGCCCGGGAGCGAGGGCTCCAGCGCTCCCCAGAGTAACAGTTCCGCAGGCTCTGTGATGCACTTGGAAACCGGGAGGGACCTAGGGAAGAGTGCAGGGAGGTGGGAGAAAGCAGGGCAGCGGTGGGATGGCAGGAGGGTTGACCAGGTCGCTGCTCTGGGAGGGTGGCCGTGCCTCCCCGGGTTGCTGCTGCGGAATCTCAGAGGCGTGGGGACCTGGATGTGCAGGAAGTGGCCAGGGCGGCCTGGGGCCCAGGTCAGCCCCTCACCACCAGCGCCCTCGGCCTGGGCCTGGCTGCCCACGTGACGGCCTGGCAGGAGTCTGTGACCCATGACAGCGCCCTTCTGACCCACAAGCCCGAGGCGCTCCGGGCCGCTCCCGGGGGTCCCGTTAAGGGCACCTTCCTCGAGTGCGTCCGCTGCGCCTGTGGAGCAGCTGGGAGGAGTTCGTGTGGGTTCTGTCCTCTTTTCTGCCTTGAGATTTTTCCAGATCGTTGACAAACATAAGTTCTAGAGAATGCTGCTGGTGGAACTGGGCTTCACGGCGAGAAAGGGAGGCGCGACGCCAGCCGCAGCGCCCTGGCAAAGCCGCCCACGCTCTGGCAGACGAGCAAACCAGACCCAGGACCGACGCCGGAGAGGAGGGGCGGGCACTGCCACGTCTCTGGGACGTGGTGGCGGCTTTCGGTGTCCCAGACCGCAGGGCTGGGTGTGAGAGATCGGAGCTGTCTGAGCCCAGTCCTCTGGCCTGTTGAACAGCGATGTCACCGCTGGTGCAGGGTGGGGGAGGGCAGAGCGGGAGAGAAAGGCCCCCACACCCAGCAAACCCTGAACGACAGAAGCAACCTTCATCTAGAGTCTGCGTTCGCAGCTGTGACGGGGTCCTGAGTGACAGGGTGTGGGGGGGTCCAGATGGCATGGGAGGAGCGGGGACTGGGGACTCTGCCTGGCTGTCTGCAGAGTCACATTCCCACAAACTCGGGGCGCCCCGCCCACATGGCGGAGGCTGGCTCTGTGTCCCTGCGCTGGCCACCGCCTGGGTCCAGGTGGCAGTGTGCCCACACGGGATAGAGATGCACGCCTAGCTTGCCAGCTGCCTCGAGGTCACAGGCGGTCGGAGGGGCCCTGTGACGCTGGCGCGTCTCACTGGTGGGCTTGGCACTCCTGCCCCTTCCTCTCCTGGGGACTCGGAGGTGACGCTGCTCAGACACAGGCAGGTGGGGGGAGGAGCCGGGTCCCTGGTGACGGGTGGGAGCCCTGAGCCAGCTCAGGACCACCGCCTGTCTCCGGGTTTCTTGTTGGACGAGGGACAGCCGCCTCTTGGTGAGGCAGCCTGTGTCGGGGTCAGCGTGACGCGCGACCACGCACGTTCCTGTTGGGAAGCTCGTGCACGGAAAAGGGCTTCTGTGGGAAGTCACCCCACGGGGTGGCCCGAGCACAGGTCCCACCCAGGCAGGTCACGGAGCGTGGCCACGCCCCAGGCACGGAGCTGCTTTAGCGGAGGCCGAGCTGGGCCTCGAGTGAGTCCTGCCTGTAGTTTCTGCGCATCCAGGTGAGCACACCCACGAAATGCCTCCTTCCTGCCCTCCTTCCACCACACGTTGCTCCAGGGGTCTGTCTGCTGCGTCATTAGCACCACGGGGCGTGACACATGTCCAAGTGAGTCACAGCCGTGGATCGCACGATCAGTGTGGTACACACACACACACCAGGCACACCCACAGGGTGTTTCCAGGTGTGGGAGTGGTAGAAGGAGAAGAATTCTTTCCTCCCCTCCACGCCCACCATCAGGGTAAGTCAGAGGTGTGGACGGACAGGGGCGTGGTAAGAAATCGTAAATTCTTACCGGGGGAGGTCACGTGCGCAGCCTCACCCCAGCCTCGCCCCGGCCCGTGACTCCTCTAGCGAGGGTCTCTGTGTGCTGGAGGCCGCCCTGGCCCCCCTTTCTGTGCATCCGGGTTCCCATGCGTCTGGGACGCGCAGTAGTGACCCCGGGAGGCATGGCCGCCCTCCGAGAGCAGCCACCCGGTCAACCCTGCTCTCTCCCGCCTCCCGGTCTCCCCTCCTCCATTCCCAAGGCAGAGCTGTTCCTCTGGGGAGCGTTTGGAGACGGTGTGATTCAAATAAACTCCTAAAAAATCTCCCCGGGTCCGGACGTCTGTTACGTCCCCACACTTAAACGCTTCCACTCTCGGTGTGCCTGAGCCCACGTGTGCGGCTCTCTCCCCAGCGCCCGAGGGCCGAGCTCGGATCCAGCTCAAAGGAGAGACTCCTGGGGCCCTCGAGTTCTGGGTGGTCCTGGCAGTGAAACGGCCGCCGGTGTTACCGTAGAAGGTGGACCCCAGACCTCGAGTTCGGCGAAGGAAGAACTCAGAGCCAGGTTCTCAGATGATAAGCGGAAGTTCGTGTGGGAAGTCACGGGGGTAGTGGAAGCTAGCCGGTGGGGCCTCAGGGAGCACGTTTCGGGGGCAGAAGAAGGGCCCTTGGAGGTGAGGAGAGGGAAAGGCAGAAGGGCTGTGCCTGGGGCGGGGGGGGCAGAGAAAGCCCGGGCGGGCTCCAGAGGGGGGGGGCAGCTGGCTGGGCGTCTGGGGGCGTCTCGGGAGGGCCTCCATAGAGTAGTCACCTGCTCTATGCGGGTGTGTCAGCGTGAGATCTATTCCCCGCCTTCCTCCACCCTCGGCGTGGTCAGCACAAAGGGCAGGGCGATTTCGTTATCTCTCTGAGCAGGGTAGTTTTAAACTATGGACCTTCTGGTTGGAGAGGAGAATGTGACTGCATTTGTCGGAAGCGTCCTTGGTTAGGGGACACGGGAGTTTGATTTCCCAGGTGGCTGTTAACTGCGTGGCTGTCGAACTGTCCCCGTTTCCCCGCGGCACCGGTCCCGGCCGACGCCCGTCTCAGCCAGAGCCCAGAGTCCAGAGGAGCCGGCGCTGTGTTTGCTCACGGGGACGGACAGAGGAGGGGTGTGCACCTGGGGAGGGCGGAGTGTCCCCGCTCTGGGCGGGAGTGGCTCGGGGCTCTGCTGGGGAGGAGGTGAGGGAGACCAGCTGGTCTGGCGGGTTGGCGCTCACGTGACTTACAGGAGCCGGACCTGCTGACTCCGAGGTCTGGGGCACGAGGGCCGAACAGGGACAGCCTGAGCACATTTGTCTAGAATCCCCACCTCCCAGGGGCCAAGGGCTCCCGCCCTGGGCTCCTCAGCCCCCGGCACCTGGATGACAGCTGGAGGGGCCCGGGGTGCCACCCCCATGGGGCTGGGGTGCAAGGAGGGCTTTGAGCTGGAGCTGTGACAAGTGGGCACAGGACAATGCTCTGCCTCTTCTCCCCACCGGGAGGGGCTGGCGATTCCCACCCATAAGACAATTCAGAGTCTCCTCAGCCCAGAGATGGTGACCCAGATCTCGCTGAGACTGCCTCGCCTTCTCATCTGTGTGGCCCCTGGCCACACAACGTCCCTTTCCCTCGTACTGTCCCCGCCCCGCCGCGGCTGTGCTGCTCTGAGACGCCCCGGCAGCCCAAGTGCTGGCAGTCCTCTGAGCTACGACGCAGGGCCGCGCTCGCGGTGCTCGAGGCAGTAGCCTGTCCGTCTCCCTCCCGTGCGCCTGCCTGGAGCTGGCTGGGTCTGCAGAGCCCCGAGCGGGGGCTGAAGGTGGGCAGAGCAACTCAGGTGCCCTGGGGGTGGGCGAGCGGCCCCAGCTCTCAGGAAGGCCCTCGTCTGGGGTGCTAGCTCCTGGACACTGGTCTGCGTTCCTGGGACAACCTGGAGAATCCTCTGGAAAGTGAAAGGATGGGAAGAGAACCAAACTTTGTTCATCAAATAGACAGACAGGGGCCCCTCAGAGCCCCTAAAGGCACCAGCTGCCTCCACAGCGACGCAGGACCCTCCCCTAGGCTGTCCTTGGCCTTTGGCTTAGCCACGCGGGAGGAGGAGGTGGCAGGTGACAGGCTGGCGGGCCACCAGGAGGCCCCAGGGACGGGCTTGCATGGGCCTCCAGGGTCTTGACAGGACATGAGGTGAGAAGAGAGATGCCCAGTGTCCCCAAGTGCAGCTCCCCAAACCCCTGAGCGAACCCAGGCCGCTCCCCAGCTCGTATGGAAGCCCACACAGGGTTGCAGTGAGGAGACAGAGGCCAGGGCGTTTATGAGATGGGGGCGGGGGACAGTTCCGTCCGCAGCAGCAAGGCGTTTCTGCTGGTGCAGATGACAGGGCACAGCGACGCCGACTCCGAACAGTGTCTTCAGTTTTCCGTCCTGCGGTCGTCTGTCCGCTGGTCACTGCATCTGCTCTCGTTGTCTTTGCGGACGGCGGTTTGGGACAGAGGTTGCTCAGCTCCGCACAAAGGCTGTTCTGCTGCCCTAACGTCCAGAGTTGCGAGGACCGGACGGGCGGGCGTGGATGTCTCCGTGCCAGCTCCGGCTCCACGGTAAAGCGGCCCCGTTTATGTTATTTTAACAACGCCACATTGCTTTCGATGGTAAGAGTCAGGTGCTTCATCTTCTGCTTTTCGGTTTTTCAGTACTGGTTTTCAATAATACAAATTAGTGCAAATTTCAAAGCCAAGTGCAATCTGCCTTCCAGGCAGGGGGTCCTGCCTCCCCGGTAAACTCAGTGCGTGTTGAGGGTGCCAGGGGGCCAGCGCTCACGGTGAACAGGGTCAGCCTCCCCTCAGCAGCCACTGGCTGCCTGCAGCAGCCTCCCCTCCGTTTCCGGGAGGTCAGTAGCCTGCTCCTGGTTGTCATTGTGACAACCGAGAAGACAGTCCCCTAGGGGGCGATGTCACACCAGCTGACAGGCACTGTGATTAGCACCACGTGGTGAGGAGGAAAAGGAGGAGAGGCCTTGTGGGGGGGCAGACCGCGGGGAGGGGTGAAGATGCTGCAGAGGAAGGAAGGGAGGTGGGCAGCCTCCAGGGAGGACGTGGGCTTAAGGATCCCACGTGGCCCAGGATGCAGCGAGGCCACGTTTAAGCTCAGAAACGCTGAAGGACTCCCTGCTTGCTGTCACCTGCGTCACACTGCAGGCGGCGGAGACGGGTGGGCATGTGGCACCTGGAAAACGCCAGGCGAGGCGTGGAGGCGTGAGTCTTTGTGTTTCAATAGGGCGTCTCTGCGGGGGTAGGCGACCTGGCAGGTGGAGGCTGCCAGGCCCGTCCCGGGAGGTGCCGTGGGGCCGGGCTGGCTTTGTGCGGTCGGGGACCCCACTGCCTTTCCTCCAGTCTTCAGGCTGAGGGTCTCCCTAAACACTGGCAACAGCAAAAGTATCCGTAGCTTCATCTCCTCAAAGGCCTGAGTAGAACTGTCCCGCAGACTTCGGAAAACATCGGCTGGCAAATTCTTAGGTAGAAAGAGGAAAACCGAGGCTGTAAAAAACAAACGTAGGAAACTGGCAGTTTTAATACAAATCTGCTAAGTATCAGGCGCCTTCTTCCCTGCACTGCCCCACGTCGTCCGCAGAACGTCCCTGCTGTAGGGCTGGGGGCGAAGTGACCTCACCCCAGGGGCACAGCCGGGGAACTGCCTGCAGGGCCCCCGGGGCACCGCCCCGGTAGGAGAGGTCGTGCCGGCACCGGGGCCTCTCAGAGCTGTTCACGCGCCTCCTGCTTCTGGGGCTGAAGGAGAGGCTCGCAGGGCGGACCGAGCGTTTCCGGGCAGTGGGCGGGGCTCCTGCACGCCAGCTGTGGATGGTTTTCCGGGACACGCGTGCCCCTTCGGTCACCTTCAAATGAGCGAGGTGTCCGGGTCCCCTCCTTCCGTTTGCAGCAAGCATAGGGCGGCCTCGTGGGAAGTGGGGTTTGGCTGAAGGTCCCTCACGCCTGGTAGGGACACCGGGCAGTGTCCTCACTGGAGCTGCTGTGCTCAGAGGTCAGCGGGCAGCCCCCACTCCGCGCACCAGCTTCCTGGGCAGAAACCCCTTGTATTATTGCTACAAAAAGAGCGCACCAATCTTTTCAAGGGAGGTTTCCAGCTGTGTTCTGGAAAGCCAGATCAGGCCCCAAAATAAGCAATTCAGAAGCAATCTCATGGCTAAGTTGGGAGTCTTACTGGGGCCACTGCTAAAAGAACAAGCAGAGAAGTATTTTGATGATAAATGCTGTCATTGTTTTAAATTTAGCAGCGTTGGAAGAACTAACTTCAGATCCTTGAGATATATTCTTACCGAAACTGCAAAGCTGGGTGGGAACACCCAGGTCCTCTGGGGAAGGGGCTGCTTGCACCACAGCGCCCCTAGCGAGGACGCCCCTCAATTGCAGGCAAAGTGTCCAGATCGTAAACCGCCAGAAGGGACAGAGTTGCTGAGTTTCTTGCAGGTATTTCAGTGTATGTCACAAAATGTGATGGAATAGTTTCATCTTGTTCCTTAAGTTATTAAAGATGCTAAAGGAAATATAAATGATAGATATCTACCTATTATCATTCTACTATTTCTAAACATTTAACATACTCTCACTATAGTATTATCGGCACATAAACAAAAATAGTTACATTAAAAATACACAACTAAACATCATAACAAAATCAAGAAAAGTGATCATCTGTAAAAACGTGAATGGCACATTGTTTGGCATTTGTAGCAAAAGTTATCAGCGGCTCTCTTACAGCGAGAGGAGAATCCGTGTGTGTGTGACGTCGTCCAGAGTAAACCAATCAGACTGCGTGTCGGCCCATCGTTTTTGCGTAAAATGGAGTAACTGAGTCAATGATCCTGACTGTGAAATGTAATAATTCAGGTTTTAATTGGAGCACGCGGGCAAAAGTGCTGATATTTCAGGACTTCAGTGCCAGACGGGAACATCAGAACCGCAGACTGTGAAAGAAAAGGCACGTTGTGATCACCGTCGCGGAAAACGTTTTTAGGATAAATGTGAGTGTTCGAGAGTCATTTCAAACTTGTCAGTCATTGTGTCCTCTTTCCATGGCTGTTTGGGGTGAATCACAACCTTAATTTGGAGCAATAATAAGGGAATCACTCACAGCAAAAATATCTTAACTTAATGAGTGTCATCTTCTTCAAGTTAGAGGGTCCACCCCTGAAATCTCGGACGACACTGAAGGAAGACACGGGGCCTTGCCTACTTCACGTGCATTTCAGATCTGATCCTCACTGACCAATTCCGCAACTGCTGACTTTAGTGCAAAACTAAGAAGACTTATGAATGTGTAAGTAATATATGCATACCCTAGGGAAGGGAACATCTTATATCGTGGCAAATCTTCAAGTAATTGATAAGCTTTAGGTATTTGGAGATCTTTGTTTCACAGGACCCAATTTTTTAAAAAGATTTTATTTATTTATTTTTGGAGAGAGGGGGAGGGAGGGAGAAAGAGAGGCAGAGAAACCTCAATATGTGGTTGCCTCTTGCACGTCCCCAACCGGGGATCTGGCCCACAACCCAGGCGTGTTCCCTGACTGGGAGTCGAACTAGGGACCTTTCAGTTCATAGGCCGGCACTCAATCCGCTGAGCCACACCAGCCGGGACTTTTTTTTATTTTTTATTTTGCAAGTACATTCACTAAAGCTGGTTTCAGTGAAACAAGGAAGGGCTTAGGCTAGAAGAAGCCCCAGGAGAGCGCGTGGGCGGGGCTGCCCAGGACTCGCGGTTCTTAGGGAAGAATTCGCTTGGTTTCTTGGGAGTGGAGGCCAAGTCATTTTCTAAGTGTTTACACTTCCTAATTGTGTCAGAACGCCAAATCTTACCCAGCCCACACCTGTACATTGTGGTTTACTTTAGGAAATGGGCCTGAGCCATCATCATACTGCTTTCGTCCCAACTCCAGCCTGGGAACACCTGCCACACCCGTCAGAATGACGTGATTGGTTAGAGAAACAACGGGCAAGGTCTCCAGCCCCCGCTCCCCAGCCTCGCCACGTGAGGGCGGGTCCCGGGAGTCTGAGCCACTCTGACTACCGTCACGCCCCATCCATTAGCCGGACCCTTGATACCGTCTGTCATCACCCGAGAGAGCAGAGTGGCTTTGGCCAAAAAATGGGCGCTCATGAAGTGCCTTCTCCACTCCACCTATGCCCGTAACCCTGTTCACGCAGACCACTGCCAGTCCCCCAGCACCAATCAGGATCGTAGCCCCGGGCGGTGGCTAAGCCCCAGGACAACAGGGGAGCCTGGAACGTGACCCCTTCGGACTACAGCAGACCAGCGCTGGGCCGCAGGCGAAACGCACACATGAGAGCTGAGCTGAAATGTGCATAAGTAAAGCTTTTCTAGCTTTAAAAAACAACTTAAAAGCCTGAGATGCTAATTGTTGCAAGCAATTAGCGAGTCTTCTGAAATCAGGTGGAAGGGCAGTTCAGGAGAAGAGCAGAAGAAATTGGAGCTCAGAAAACACCGCCCTGCACATGTGGGCGGGGCCCCAGGAAGCCACGCCCCCGGTGCAGCACGAGCCCCATTCAATGCCTCCCAGGAATCTGGTCCCCGGAGGCTCCCGGGGGTGGGGTGGTGGGGGCTGGTTTCAGTTTTTAAAGTCCCAAGCTTGGCTTCCAGTCTGAGGCTGAGAATTTGCCCGGAGCAGAAATGGGTCGGTTCTTAGTCATCAGCTGGAATGCATTTCCAGTGGACGGCATTTGTGAAGAAGGTTGCTACGTATGAGCCAAAGCACAGAAAATGGCCTGGACAGGTGTGAACGGTTCAGCCCGGAGTCACAGGACCGGGGTGGCGGGGAGGGGGAGGGGGAGGGGAAGCCCAGCTACGAGTGACCAGTGACCACGGGGCGGAGACTGCGGGGAGCTGGCTGGACCGACAGTCCCTGCACTTGGTCAACCCTGAGCCGGGAGAGGCAGGCGAAGGTGCTGTGGGCGGAGGTAGGACCCTGCTCAGCAGAAACACCCTCTCCCTGCCGGCCTCGCCGCCCAGCCTGGCAAAGTGCCGTGGGAGGTGCACGCCTGTAACTCCCTGGAGGCCGCTGCGTTTCCAAGTTCACGCCTCGGGACCGCGGCCCTGGTCCTCTGCGGAAGGACCCCCGCAGGCAGAGGTTTGCGTGGGCAGCTGGCCTTGAAGTCAGCTTCGTGGCCCTGCGGTCCCTTGAACCAGGAGGGTATTGAACCGTCTGGGCTCCTGTTTCCACTCCCGCGTCTGCCCCGCCCCCGGGGCCACCAGGGCTGTGGTTTACCACAGATCCATACGTCTGCCCTCGGCCTGTGTCTCAGGCGCCTCCTGCAATTACCTGAGTCCCCAGAGTCCCGAGTGCCCACAGACTGGAGGGGACAGGCCCTGCTGGCCAGAGCCTGGGGCAGTCCTTCCAGAACCGAAGTGCCGGGGCGACTCTGTGGCCAAGGTGGCCCGTTAGCTGTGGATGGCAGGCACCCAGGGGACACCGCGGGCAGTGTGGTCACTGCTGCTGTGCACGGAGGCCTCAGGCCTGGTGCCAACACGGGGGGCAGGGGAGCTGGAACAAACCACTCAGCTCTCGGGGACTCGGTCTCCCCTCCGTGACCCTGGGGGTTATACCTGTCCAGGCGAGGCGGCCGGGTGGTTAATCCCATCCTTTCGTCGCCTGTAACAGGACTGTGTCCCTGCCCTCTGCCTCATGGCATGGCAGTGCCCATGGGAGGCTCTGGGAGGAGGCTGTGGTGGCCCCTGTGTGCTCTGCAGACCCTCTCGGCCGACACGACGCTCCCCCCGGGAGAGGAACATGCCATCAGTCGCCGACCCTCCGCGGCACCCAGGAGACCCGTGGAGTGAGCCGGGATTCAGCCCACAGCCGGCAGCCAAGGTGCCAAGCCGGACCAGCCGGCTGGGGCGGGTCCCCTGAGCCACGGTCGACCCGGAGACCCACAGAGTGAAACCCAGGTAACTGCCCAGTTTGGGGCCGGCTTGTAACCTAGCGTTATTGTGACGCGTGCTGACAGATGAACCAGGCCCCTCCCAGAAGGTGCTGAGGTTCTCCTAACACAGTGAATGTAAAAATGCTTTGCAAACTGCTTTTTTAAAAACAAGCGTGTATCCATCGTGAGCCCTCCGTAAAGGCAGGCGCTTTCCTTACTGTCCCCGAAAGAGGGCCTGGCAGGAAACAGTGGCGCAGTGAGCTCGAGGCTGGTCTCACCGAATGAGGGGCGGGCGGACGGGTGGAGTAGAATATGCGTGCAACGAGCCGGAAACAACTTCCACAACAGGGAAACCTTTCTCAGCGTGAAGCCATTCGTTCTGTTAAATGCCCAGAGAACGATGCATCCTGGTCATCCCACGTTGTTCTGAGGACGATCGATACCCCATGCTCGGCGCGGCCGTAGGACTTGCAGAAAGCCAGAGGGAAGAGATCTGGGAACAGGTTTGTACAGGACCTCGGCAGAGGCTTCTGGGAGCTTTACTGACACTGGCGCTGTGCCCCAGACACGCTTCTCTCACGAAGTGCGTGTGCGGAGAGAAACACCCCGCCGTGAGCGCCGTCTGGTCCCGTGCACATCTATCTACGTGGGCTGTATGCACACCTGTCCGTCTGTCCGTCTTCCATTGCCGTGCGGAGAGAGATTTAGCGGGATGACCAGGGAACCGGTGGTCCCACCAGTCCACCGTGGATCTGTCCTCCTCCCTCCCTCCCTGTCATCTGCCATCTGTCTGTGCATCCATCTGTCCATCCATCATTTGTCTGTCACCCGCTGTCTGTCTGTCCACCCGTCCATCTCTCCTCCTCCGTCTCTCTATGCAGAGAGATCTGATGTGGTCTCTCCCCCACTGCTCCACTCCGGGCCTCAGACCCGGAGCTGTGTGTGAGTCACTCGGCCGCTCTGCATTCAGGGCCCCAGACGCGTGCACTCGGTGAGGTGGGGCCCAGCGATGTGGGCTGGGCCTGCGCTTCTGACGTCGGTGGCGGGTCCTCGGGCAGAACATAGAGCGAAGGGACCAGGTCAGGCGAACTCTCAGTTCTCTGAAACTTAACTGTTCCCTGTATCTTCTGAAGGCAAACAAACAAACACACAAAAAACAGGAAGAAAGGAAGTAAAAAGAGGGCAGAAAATGCTCACTGTCCTTTCAGAGACACATCCCCGCGGTGACAGCTGTCATGCCCACACTGGGTCCAGCCCGTGGCCCGGCCCGGGAAAGGGGTCAGACCGGCTCCTCCCACATGCTGCCGAGAGACCCCCCGTCATTTTCAGAGGACGGGCTGAGCGCGGCACCTGCTCCCCGGTGGGGGCTGTCCCCAGCCCCGAAGCCCAGGGGCGACTCGACCACAGGAGGTTGCTGCTGGTGCTTATTCTGTTTTCCTGCTAGTTTTGGTGATGGTCAAAAGCTTCTCTAAACGTGGGCGTTCCTGGGGCCAAACGCAGCCACCTGGATGCTTTTACAACCTCCCGCTAACCTTCCTTACCGGCCAGATGGGACCCCAGGGCCGCATCCGCACCTCAGAGGCACACGGTCGGGGTGGGGGGCTCCCCATCAGCGTCCTGCTCTTCGGGTCTCTGTCGGGTCTGCATCCGGTCTGCACCGTTTGTTCCTGGGTTCAGGGCAGCAGGGGGCGTTTGGAGCCCCCCCGTGGAGTCAGTGGTGGCCCTGCACCTACATCTCACCCCGCTGCGCTAGTGAGGGTTACTGACGAAGTCCACGTGCAGACCAGGCCATCCGTGTGACCCCTCTCACCTGCCGTTTCCCTGGGGTCACCGCTGGCGGCAGACAGGACAGCATGGTCCAGCCCAGGCCCTCCCTGGGCTGCAAGTTGTCATCACTGTCCCCCACCCCATGGGCCTGGGAAGCACCCTCGGTGATCAACCCTGAACTGTGCCCGGGGCAGGCTGCTGCCTCCCCTCGGCGCGTCAGGACCCTGGGAGACACTGAGGTCCAGTCACTGGTGGGGAACGAGGTCCCAAGCCTCCAGGTGGGGTTTTGCACCAAAAGCTCGCTGAGGTGTGGCCGGGACAGGCACTGGCTGTTGGCACAGGGCCTTCCCTTCACGGTCTTCACACAATCCCACCGCATCACCTCTCCGCAGATGGGAAGTAGTGGCCGCGGAAAGTGGGAAGTGACGGTGGGGAGCGGGTGGCTGGGCTGAGGTGGGTGGAGCCAGACACGCAATGTGACCACTCAGGGGGGACCTTGTCGCCTCCTCGCTCCTCTGTCAACCCCTCCCTCTCAGAACGATGCTTGGAAAACCCCGCCCAGTGCTCCCTTGACAGACAATAGCCTAGGTTTCCTGGAGAGTGACAGGCTTCGGAAAGAGACGAATGCCCACCCCCACACCTCCCTGAACTTTTGCTCCCACCGCCGAGTGGGAGCTGCTCCTCGTGTTGCCAGGAAGCTGGTGCACCCTCAATAGTGCGAGCATTGGGGACCGTCTCCTGTCTCTCTTCTGTGTGATGCTGTCTCGTGGTGGTGGTGGCAGCTGCTGTGGCCCTGGGATGTCCCTGGCTGCTGTCATTCAGCCTCATGGGAGCGAGCCCTGTCCCCGCTCCTGTGCCAGTGTCCCCAGGCCCCAAGGGGGCACTCCGCACTCATGTGCACAGCGCCCTCTACAGCCACATCAGGTGGGAGGTGAGGCCGGCCCAGCGGGTCTAGGCCCATAGGCACATCGGTGACCTGTGAGGAGACCGTCACAGTGGGCGAGGACACATGGTCTGGGAAGGACAAGTCCCTCAGGACAGGAGTGGCTTCCCCTCCTGCGTTAGACGTGTGGCTGCAGCTGTCCAAACCCACATTGCTGGACCTCCTGGGCGTCGGGCTGGGTCGGCTGTTGGTGGGTTGCGACCCCGAGTCCTCCTGAAGCCGGGGTGCCCAGGCCCCTCCAGCCTCCTCACCTCTGTGGACGCAGAGGCGTGGCTGTGGGAGGTGGGGCCGCAGGGTCTGGGAAGGACCGGGTGTTCGGGGAACAGGGACAGAACCAAGCTCGGCGTGGGGCCGGGCTCCCGCTGGGCCCACACTCGGAGGCCGACAAGCGGGAGCCTTCTCCCGTCTTGTTTTTCTCGTGTAAAATGCCAAGCTAGTCACTACCCAGCTGGGTCCCCCTTCCTGGCAGCTTACTGTGGGGCACAGGGCATTTGGATCGGCGCCTGTGTGACACTTAGAGGGAACAGGCCACCGAGTAGCCTCCCGGGGATGTCAGTGTGCACGGCCCCCAGGGAAGATGCGCTGAAGTGACGAGGTGCCTGCCCAGGGCTTTGCACTGGCTGGCACTGGACAAATGTTCGCGGCATCGACTGGAACCGGGAGGCGGGTGCGGTCGTGCCCCGTCCGTCCTGACCTGACCGGTGTTGCAGCTGCCTGCCGAGGC
>CM052541.1:189449417-189486702 GCA_028533065.1 Trachops cirrhosus
TTGTCCGGCTCCACCGAGGACGCCCTGAAGACCCGAGGGCTCCGTGTGGCCCCTCGTGACGCACTCCTGGAGCGCAGCCTGGCTGTCCTCGTCGTCCCCGGGATCCTCAAGGCCCTGAAAGTGCCCCTCACGTCGACACGACTCCCTCCCAGATCCAGGGGTTCAGACTCTCTGGAGCCCCACGAGCTGTGAAACACTGTTATTTCCCTTTCGGGGACACTGAGGCTCGGAGAAGCTCAGTGCTGCGCTCACGGTCACCCAGCTCCAAGCAATGATGTCACCAGCTGACGGCCCCTCGGGTTGGCCTGAGTTCGGCACCCCAGCTCGCACACCGGGCGCAGGGGAGGAGTCTGGCCACCGGGGCAAGGACTCCTGGGGGCGGCCCCCCAGGGCACTGCCCACCGCCCGGGACGGAGGAGAGGTGTCGGAGCCGGGCGGGGCCAGGACGGAGAGCAGCACACCCTGTTTTTCTGGGGTCCCCTCCTGGCCCTGTGGCTGCTGCGAGGAGTATCCACCCTCAGAGGGTGCCTTCAAGATGCTTGCCTGTGAGTTTCAGGAAGTATTTTAATCAGAAAAAGGAAGTGTGTGTGAGTTTCACTGGACTCCGGCCAGCGAGCAGAGGGCGCATGGCGGACGGCTCTTACAGCTTAACCCGGAAACGTCATCTCTGGCATCGTCACGTTCCTCGGGGCACTGGGCCTTGCTGTAGCGCGGAGACTCTCCAAGGGACTGGAGGTCCAGGGCTTGACCTGAGAAGGACCCTGTGCCCCTTCGGGGCTCCCCTGGCGCCCGCGCCCCCTGTGCACCTTCTAGCGGGGGGTCAGAGCCCAGCTCCCACCCAGCCCTGCACTCGGTCCCAGTGGACGAGCTCGCTGCCCCACCTGCTCCTGCTGCGGCTTCTCGTTGCCAGGGCGGGCCCCGAGGCAGGTGGCGCTGTGTCCGGCCGTCCCTGCTCCCCAGAGTCGGGCAGCAGCCCCCACAGCACCGCCACGCCCGTGGGGACCCGGACTCCCAGCCGCTCGGGACCCACGCGGCCCGGGTCCCGTCCCCACGGGAGCTCCAGGTGATCACGGGCGTCTGACGAGCGCCCTCCCGGACTCCCAGGCGGTCTCTGGCGTGGGCAGATCGTGAAGGTTCGTAGAAGCCAGAGCAGCGGCCCCCAGTTCGCCCTCCCTCCCCGGGCTCCGGGTGCCCCTCGCACAGACTCCGGATGCGAAGCACTCCCTTCCCTGCGTGTGTGGGCCTCGTTTCTGGGGCCTGCGGGCAGGCAGCCCGGCTCACGCGGTGCGCGGCCTCATCCCTGGGGTTCACGCACTCTGTTCCCCGCCACAGGAGACGCGGTGGAAAATGGCAGCCACACCGGTTCTCCCCAGGATTACGAGAGGTGACTCGCGAGGGGCCGGCCGGGGGCCGTGGGTCAGGCCCGTGGCAGACCTGGGGGGTCTTCACCGCGCAGGCCTGGCCCTCGCACGGTGGACTCCGCCAGGCGGTGCACGGCATCCGAGCGCCTTCATCCCGAGGTGAGCAGGGCCGACCCCCGTCTGCACCTGGGCCCTACGTCTGCTTCCGACCCGTCTAGCTTGGACATTGAAATGAGGCAGCTTTTTAGGAGCTCCGAGTCTCTGACACAGTCCTCCGGGCTCATAGAGAGGGCGGGTCTGCCCTTTCCTGCCTGCGGAGCCGGGCTTGAGCAGAGCCGTGTCTGTTCAGAGAGCCTGGTCCCGCCGTGGGGACCGCAGGGCCCCTGAGGGTGCCACACTCTGTCCTGTGGCTGCCTGTCCCGTCCTCTGTGCAGGCCCAGGCCCTGGGTCGTCTGCGCTGCGTCCCCTGCGTCTGACAGAGCCCCTGGCAGGCAGCGCAGGCCCAGGGAGTGACCGTCGGCCCACTGTATGGACGGCTGAGAGGCCAGGGCTCCCTCGGGGCCTCGGGAAAGCACAGAAACGCACCCCCTCCAGCTCGGGGGCAGCAGCTAGCTCTTTCTGAACAGACAGAACCACAGAATCGCCCTGCGGTACGCCAGCAGGCTTACGGGGCTCCGAACGTGTGAAATGAGGCCTTGGAAATATCCCCACTGCAGGTTTCCCACAGGTGCTCCCGCTGAACACACGCTCGCCACTCCCCAGGACACCCCCTGACGCTCAGCCGAGCAGACGGTGGGGCGGGGGGCGAGGAGGAGAACCGAGGACCCTCTCCCTGGGGACGCCAGGTGCCCCCGCACTTGCAGAGCCAGGTCCCGCGTTGTCCAAAGCCAGCGACCCGCTGTCCTCCCCGAAGAGGGCCGCTCCTGCCTGCTCTCTGCTCCCGCCGCTCCCAGCACCTGCCCAGCAGGTCACGCCTGTGTCACGCCTGTCTTTCTCTGGCCTCCCTTCCCCCGCCTCCCCGGACAAAGGCAGAGGAGCTTCCCCGCCCTGTTCCGGGAGAGATGGGGCTTTGCTGGCTTTTCTGGGGCCAGTTCACATCACAGTGACCGACGAGGCCATCGGGGGTGGGCCTGGGTGAGGACGAGCTGCTGCTTCGAGTCACGGGGCGGGGGGGCCTTCACCGGCAGTGATCCTCGGGGTGGCCACCCTCAGCTGTCAGAGAGAAGGCGGGGCTGACCTGCGGCTGAGATCAGGGACACGAGACTCCGGCCCACCCGGGGGTGGCGGCCTCGCCCAGTGCGAGAGCCTCTTGGAGAGAGAAAAAGGCGGCAGTGTTTTTGTTGGTTCTGTCTCGCCCCTTTCTAAATAGAAACCCTGTGTTTTCCCCGAGAGCTCAGTGGGCGGCCCTGGCAAGGCAACCCTTCCTGTTGCAGGGCGTCCTGTGTGGCGGGGCCTCGCCTCGGGGGCCTGTGGCGCCCCCACTTTCCGCACAAACCGGCCCCCAGATGTTTTCCAACACCCCCGGAGGGAGGGAGCGGCAGCCCCCACCCTCGGCCCAGCCCGGGAGCGCTGGCCAGGCTTCGCTCCACCGTCAGTGAGTGCCGCCCTGCGGAAACACCTCCCCTGGCAAGGGCCGGTGGCGGGGTGGGGGGCCGCCACTGATGGGGAGGCTGCTTAGGATGCCCTTCTGTGCGCCTCCGCAGTGGCAGCCCCATCAGACGGCTCTGGGTAGTCCCAGCGTGGGGCCTTTGAGGCTGAGGTGACAGGTGCTCAGCTCAGGGCTGGGACCCTCCAGTCAGCAGTGAGTGGCCGTAGGTGACCGCAAACTGCTCCAGAGACAAGAGTGTGTGCTCTTCTGAAAAATGACTCGTTTCATGTGTTCTTCATAAAAACCACACATGCACACACACGCACATGCATGCACAACACACATACCAACAGGCACAGGACACATGTGTTCCCGCACAGCACACATGTGCACACCCATACATGCGTTCCCACACAGCACGTGTGTGCATACCCATACATGTATGTACATGTGCACACATGTGCACACAGGCACACACCCCTCACAGCACACCCAGCTCCTTGGGCCGCTTCCCTTTGCGGGGCGGCGGGGCAGCTGCGAGGAGGGGTGACCCCGGGAGCTCTGTCCCAGGAGCCCCACCCCAGCAGTGACCCTCGCGCTCTCGCTCGTCCCCAGATCGTGCCATCCACCGCATGTTCTGCCTTCAGGCAGGAGGAGCACACGCACGTATTTTTTTGAAAGGGACAGATTGTCCATGAGAGTCCCCTGGAACCCCGACTCTGCACATCAGCGCAGAGGCACAGGCTGACCACGGACCGACCCTGCCCAGCCGGGCCGCGGGGTGTCCTCGTGGGTGCCACCCACCCCGACCTGCCCGTGTTCCTAGGGTGAAGGGAACCTGCTTGGAGCGCCGGGGAGGGGCCGGCTGGGAGAGGGCGGTGGGTCAGGTGGCCTCTCCTCCCGGCGGCTTCCAGGTCTGGGTCTGACCCCGCAGGCAGCGTGCAGCGGCCAGGTGTGGGCGGAACAGCTCGCCGGAGACTCAGGGACCGGCCGGCTGCTTCAGGACCCGCGGGGCAGGAACGGGCCAGCAGGCTGCTGCTCTGTCCCGCAGGCTCTGGTGGGGGCGGTGGGGAAGCCAGAAGGGGCCCCATTGGCTCTAACTCGGCTCCTCTGGGAGGGGCTCCTGGAGCCCGCCAGGAAGAGGCGGAGATTCTCCCGGGGCAGGACGTTGCTTGGCTGGTGGGGTGCCTTGGAATGCTTGTCCTGTGGGCCCAAAGTCACAGCAGCTGGCAGGACAGAGCACATGTGCCAATGGGACCGAGGCTGCGTCGGGGGCGGGGCGAGTAGCGGGAGAGGTGACGGCAGCCGGTTCCCAGAACCCCTGCTGTGAGGACTGACGCTGGACCTTGCAGGTTGGTTCCCCGTGTCCCGCACTTCACTTCGGCCCCGAGTCCAGGCCTGCGGGGACACTCAGGGGCCCATCTCCCATCCAAGGGTCAATCATGTCACGTCACCCCTTAGACGATGATAATGGTAGGAAACCCTCTGAGAGCATCCCGTCACCAGGTTCTGCTCCGCCCGACGGATTCGGACAGACCTCTGAGGCAGCCCTGGACTGGGCGGCCGGGCTCGAAGACACGGCAGCCGGGACCCCCGCTGGATGCAGCCGGGAGGGGGGGGGGGGCGCCTGGGCGGCGGTCTTCCCCGTCCGCCGCCTCGGAGCCTTCACATCCTCTGCAGCTTGGCACCCTTTGCCACTTAGAAGATGACCAGGAAGGTTTTCTCCCGTGTCCTCTTCTAGAACCTTCATCGTTTCAGCTCTTACACTTACGACGCCGTGCGAGTTAACGCCGGTGTGTGGTGTGAGGTGTGGGGTCTCGGTCCATCTTATTCCGTGCGAACGCCCAGCTGCCGGCAGCTCTGGTTTAAACAGCGCTCTCCCGGCCTTACCGGACTGCTCTGGCACTCCCGTTACAGAGGCCGCGGATGGAAGGGCTTACCGACCCCTCGGTCCGCGGTTGCGTTCCACCGTCAGCGCCCCGCCCTCTCGGCAGGGCCGTCACCGCCGACTGCAGCTTCGGGGGCAGCTCTGGCTTCCGGAAGTGAAGGTCCTTCCACTTTATTCCTCGTGTTTTCAAAATTACTTCGGGTTTTCTAGGTCTCTTGCAATCTCATATCAATTTTAGGATCATGTTATACATTTCCACAAAGAAAAAAATCCTGCGGGAATTCTCATGGAGATCGCTCTGTGTCTGTCGATCGGTGTTCGAGGGAGGAGCCTCTGCTCCGGGGTCAAGGTCTCTTCTGCAGCGTCTGGAGCAGAACCGGCCCTTTCCTTGGAGCAGCGCGGGTCACGGCTCGGCCAATCAGGGGAGGACAGGTTGGGCGCTGGGGGCGTGGCCCCAGGGAGCGTCCTGCTCCCCTTCGGGAGCCAGTGGGTGCTGCCTGGGGCCTCCTGTTGGCTGTGGGCAGAGTCCCCGCTGGCGTCCCGTCTGCTGAGGGTGCACGCTGCCTGGTCCCAGTCAACCAGTGAGTCAGCTTTAGTCCGGAAGGGAAGACGCCTGCATACGGGCACATGTGCTGGGCGAATTGTCACGACGTGTCTTCTGAGTAAATCGCCGGACAGGCACCAGCTGTCAGCTCCGGTCCGCGGCACAGATCGGTCAGGTGTCGGCGTGCCGATGCCACTCTGCTAAGGACGGGGTGAGTGCCAGCTCCCACCGCCTCTGAATGGCGTCCTGCCTCGGGGCTTCCAGCAGGAGAAGGAGCAGGCGATCAGGGGAGGGTCACCCGAGGCCGGGCGACCGCAGGGAAGGGGCAGAAGCGAGGAGAGCTGTCCGCAGGGCCCCGCCCTGTGGGAGGAAGGGAGCTGGACGAAGTGTGCAGGCTGAACCCCGACAACGGGGGACGCACGGTCGAGGTAGGGACCCCCAACAGGTGTGCCTCCAGACCGGGCCCAGCCGGTGCCGCCTGGTCAGCCGGTCAGCCCCCGCCCACAGGAACCGCCACTCAGCGCAGAGGACGGACTGGGGCAGAGACTGAAGCCCGAGGCCTCGGTGTCCCCCGCCCGCCGGCTCACACAGCGACACTGCTGTGGGAGGACACTTGGTCAGAGGGCTCCGTCCCTCCTCAGCTGTGGCCTCCCTGCCCCCGCCGAGCCCGGTCCTGCCCCGGCTCCCTCTGCTCCTTGGGTTTGGGCTGTGTTTACACGACCTCTCCAGCCTGACCGCTTGGCACCGACACGCATTCCTGCGCCGCACCCACAGCCGCGGCCATGGCCAAGGACCCAGGGGACTGGGGTTGGCGGATGGCCCCCAGCACTGAAGAATCACAGGCGCTGAGCTGGCAAAGGACTTCTGCCCTGAGCCTTCAGGAGGGGACCGCCCGGCGCCCACTGCCCACCCCCACCCCGCACCCCTGGCTTTCCACGGTCCACCCACCAGTCCTCAGGCCGCCGGCTTGGGACCGCTGCTCCAGCCACTCAGCGAGGGGGCGGCTGGCTGCACAGCCCCCAGGGCAGAGCATTCGGAGCTTAGGATCCTACTGGGAGCGCCTTCCTTTTCACTGAGTGCCTCCAGTCCCCGCTCGTGAGTCTGGGGTTTGCCTCCGGGAAGAAAAGTCATCTCCTTGACTTCTGAGCTCTTCTGCAGACGAGGAGACGTTTGTTCTTGTGTGGCGGAGGCAAGAGTCGGAGCGCTAAAGGACTTTGATTTACAAGATCCCGCTCTGCTGAGAGGGGAGGTTTTCCTGGCATCCCGAGGGCTGTACTGTGAATATAAATAGCAAAGTCGGAGCGGGGAGGTCGCTACCCCACCCAGGGCCTTGGGAGACAGCAGGAGGCGTGGTCCTTCCTCAAAAGAGATGGGGAATGAGGCTGGGGGCAGGGGCGGCCACGCATGCTGCCTGCGCCCTCAGGGCTGAAGCCTGGGGGCAGGACACTGGCCTGGCTTCCCGAGGTGGGGTCCCGGAGACTGTGAGTCACCCAGAGAGGGGTGCCTCCAGCATGGCCCCTGGGTGGGAGAGGGACGGGTGGGGGGCAGGTGAGCACCCCCAGTGCACGGGGCATGGGAGGAAGAGTTGACCTTCTCACCTCTCACCCAGTGTTCACCCTGAGGGGCTAGCACTGACCCTGGTTCCACATTCATCTGGGGAGCAGCCCGTGGCGGGAGCCAGGACACGATGGTGTGACTGTGGGCGGGAGCCTCCCCAGTGGAGCCTGGGATGCAGGATCAGCTGTGGCGAGTCAGGAACGCAAACTTGGGCCCGTAAACTAAGGACCCTTGAGTTTCTTCAACACGTCTCCCCTCTCGCCCCCCTAGCACCCCGAGAGCTGGGGTGAGCCCTCACCACACAGCGACGGGAGGAGGGTGCATGGCAGACACCAGCCCCGACGGCCCTCCCGGGACCCCGCGCGCCTCGCAGCGGGCAGGGGCCCCCCTCCTGGCTGCCTGTGAGGGCCGGCCTGGCGCCTGCCCGTCGGTCGGTGTTTGGCAACAACAAAGCTGCTGTCACTCCCACAAGACGGGGCTCTCCCGTCCCGAGCCGGGGCTTTCTTGGGGCCCCGCATTCTCTGCTTAGTTTTCTTTCAACTATTTCTTTAGTAGCTGCAGCCACGTTTTGGCGAAGACAAATGATGGCAAATACACCATTTCACAAGTTGCCACCTTTGCAAAATCGCTCCGTCCCTCTTTGTTTACCTTGAGCGCGGACCTGTGCGCGCTCCTGTTTCCTGGGCGCCCGCTGCCCGGCTCAGTTCTTGCAACACAACGACGGAAGACGGGGAAGTCACGGCTGTATCGCTACCCATTTTTGTGTAACAGACTACCCCAAAACGTCATGGCTTGAAACAAGAAGGAGAACGTCTTTGTTCTCCCAGTTTCTGGGGTCAGGGATTCAGGAGCAGCTTGGATGATGGGTGGCGGCCCTGGCCTGGGGTCACGGACTGGCCGACTGGGACGGAGGTGGGAGGTGGCTCGCTGTGGCAGTGTGGCCGTGGGCAGGAGGCCCCCACTGGTCTCCACGGGGCCAGTCCCCAGCCTGGGGGAGCGTCCCCACTCCGGGCAGCTGCTTCCCCTGAGCCCGTGACCCCGTGGCTCTGTCCCGCTGGGGCTCTCTGGGTGTCCCCGCTGCGTCCCACTTGGGCCTGTGGCTGCAGCTGAGAGGGCTGTCCCTTCCCCCACCCGCCTCGAAGGCTCCTCACAACAGTGGCCTCAGCTCCAAGACACAAGTGACACCGTTTTGCCACTTTCTGCTGTCAAGCAAACCACAAGGCCAGCTCCTCCCACTGCAGGCAGTGTGGAGGGGCCTCTGGGTGGGGGACCGCGGTCATGGTTCTCATCCGCCACGGGGGACAGAGGAGGGCCTACCAGCTAGAATCGGGGGGGAAACAGAGAAGGAAAGTAGGCGATTTAGTAGGGATCCTCTCCTCTTCACATGCCTTCAGTGTTACGGATAAATCACATTTCAGAGAAAAGTGTTCCCCCTGAGACGTACTAAATCGAAGCGCCGGGTCCCGGCAGCTGGGCAGCCAGCCCCTGGGTGCAGAGCGGGTCCCGGCAGCTGGGCAGCCAGCCCCTGGGTGCAGAGCGGCGCCCAGGCTTCTGGCTGAGGACAGCTGGGGGCGGACGGGAGGTGGGGGAGGGGTGCTGCATTAATTCAGGCCACTTTTAAAGAGCCCCGCTCAGCTGGCAGCCAGGCACACACAGTCAGACGGGGGTTGACAGACCGAAGGGCTGAAGGCTCTCCGAGCACGTGACAGGGCAGCGTGCGCCAGGCCAGGGTCAGCTTCAGGAAATGCGGAGTCCGATTCGGGCCGTGCAGACCCCCTCAAAAAGAACTGTCCCTTTCCACTCCTTTTGGGGTCTCCCAATATGCACGAGTGCCCCCAAAATGACCCAAACTCAGGGTTATCCTTAGAGATTCCTGCTTGGAACGGTAGAGAAAAATGAGAGAGAGACAAGAGGCCTAAGGATCACAGGGTTGCGTGCGAATGTTAGGGTCTCCGGTGGTGACCATGCGTCACCACATGCCACACACGGGGCGGGGGGTGCGAAACTATTCTTGTCAGAGGTGACTGACCACACGCATTGTGTCACCGGAGCTTCACGAAGACCCTACAGCTCTGCCCCGGCCTTTTATAGACATGGTGACGGAGACTCGGGTGCCGGCTCTGGGACGGGCTGGGGCTGAACAGGCTCCCAGGCCCGCGTCCCTGACCCTCCGCTCCCCCGTCCGCAGCAGCCACACCTCCAGGGGGCTCGGTGCCCCCAGCTGGCGGGGAGGACACAGGGCAGGAGGAACGCTTCCTTCAGGCACGGAGACCGTGCTCACCTGCCAGTCTGCATGTCCGCGCTGCTTTTCATTCTACCAATCACTTCACTTTTGAGAAAAAGCAATTTGCATCTAAACAAGGTATTTCTCAAAAGCCATCCTCCTGGTTTCATAAGCGGCATGCACACCGTTGACACCGGAGTCACCGTGCGTGATTATGGATGAGGCACCGCACCCGAAGGCAGTGGGCCGTGACCAGCCGGAACTCGGGTTGTGTGAGCCTCGCCGCCTCTGCAGTCCCACGCCACGTGAATCAGCCGTGGCTTCTGCCTTCCTGGGCTTATCAGGGGGTCCTCGGTCTGTCATTCATCCTGCAGGCATCAGGCTCTGCCTCTGGAAAAGCAATTAAGCCCACAGCTCAAAGAGATAAAGACTCAGGACGCATTCTGCACCGGAATTAGACCGCAAACACAGAATCTCAATTAACCCTGTAATCTGAAGGTCAGAAGGGAGGGTCTCCGAGTTCCGAGGAAAATACAGCCCCAGTTCCCCACAGACCCCGTCCAGCTGGTGACAGAATCCAGGTCACGGCGATTGGTTATAATAACCGGAGGGGAATGAAAGGTCACGAAAAGGCCTTTCCTTTCTGAAGAGACCGGTGCCGGTGCCTGGCCACAGCTCATCACAAAAGCTGAGCGTGAACCGGGGTCAGGGACAGGCCTCTGGCCAGCTGCGTAATCATCCTCCAGGTCACGAACAACCGCTTCTAGCTGGGGGTACACTGGAGGAGCCGGGAGGAAAAGGCAAACAGCCAAGCGCACCCCCAGCCTGAGCGGTGCGGTGATGGCCTCGGTCAGGTTCACGAGCATCTGGCGTCAACAGCACGCCCACCTGGGCATGGGGCCACGAGGCTGGGAGGGACGCGGCAGCCTCATCCTGCCTCCGTCCCCGTATCCCTGGTGGAAAGCAGCTGTGAGGGAGGTCACGGCGACCCACCACTCACTTGGGGTTCCGGAGATGGCTGGTTCTGGAGGGACCCCAGGAGGGTGCTGGGCCCGCTGTCTGTGCTGGGGTCTCCCTGGAAATTGTACTCTTATGATTGCATGGGAAATCCTCACGCGTGGTTTCTGATAAATAAACCACCCGCCTCATTATAACCTCATCATTGGTAACATTCCTTTTTGACCGTGAGTTCCACGTTGTCTGAAGACCAGTAACAGATTCTTCTTATGTCTTACCTCCCCCGGACCCCAAAATGGCAGGTGGGGGAGTCTTGTGTCTCAGGACATCCTTTCCAGCCTCACCCAGCGTGTCACGGGGGCCCACAGACTGTCACCGGCCAGAACCTGCATTCAGCCCGGAGGCACCAGCCCTCTGCTCCCCCACCCCCGCACTTCGCCGGGGCTCACGGTCCAGCACGTCCCCGCGAAGCACAGCTGAGCTCCAGACCCCTGCAGCACCCCGGCTGATGTGACGGGGCCGGAGTACGCGCCGGGGCTCTGTTCGCCATGGGATTCTCAGGCTGTTGTTAGAAGCATGAACGGTGCCGTCCGTGCGCACCCGGGCGTCCACTGAGACTCGTTGGGGTGCGGGCCGCTCGGGAGAGCTGTGGTGGGGGGCCCCGCGGACCGCAACCGTGCCCTCCCTGCGGCCCGGGGAACCCGTGGTGTCAGCACACGGCTTCTCCCTGGAGGAGCAGCTTTTAGACTCGGAGCCCTGCGAGAGGGGACACGGTAAATGAGACTTCTTCCGAGATTCCCATTTCGTTCTATCACAGACACTCAACAAATGTTCATTGACTAATTTATGTTGCAGAAATATTTATAGCCACGAAACGTCTCAAAATCAGTCTTTTTCCCCAGGCTGGTGATTTTAAAATGCAATCTTTTCAGCAGTTTTGAAGGGAGCCTGGCGTTGTGCAATGATGCCCACCGCGCAGTGCGATGCCCGGGTGCTCTGGGAAAGCTATTCCAGTGCTGCGCAGGGAGACACCCCGTCTGAGCCGCGACCCGCGCTGACGCCTCCGCGCATGTCCCGGAGCTTCCGCCGGCCAATACGCACGGCGGTCGGAACGTTCCTCCGGGAAGGAACCTGCCCCGGAGGCGGCTGAAGCCCGCGCAGTAGCCCCTCGAAATGCCCCCAGAAACGCTGGCCCCGTTCACGGGCTGGCGCTGGGTGGCTGTCGTAGTGAGGGGGCGGGATGGCTGGGGTTCCGAGAACCGGCTTTTCCTCGCCTTTCGGCAGGGAGTCGAGTCTCCGCCCAGCTGGGAGGCGGGGTTGCCAAGAGGGTAGAAGAGGAGAGGGAACGGGAATGAACTTGACCGGCTGCCTGGGTCCTGATAACAGATCTGTGCAGCTGCACTAACCCTCCCGCTGGGCCTCTGCTCGCCTTGCTTCCAACGCAGTGGAACATGGCTCAACTATTTCAGCACTGGATGGGCTGGACCTAAATTCTTCCCAAGAGCAGGGTCCCCACCTGCCCCCTGGTTTTCTGAGTGAGTGGTGCGGCCACCCCAGAGTCCACCGCGGGCTGGTGAGAACCCCATCCGCGCAGCCTGGCTGCGGTGGGAAACCCACGCGGTTCCTCACTAGGACTGTTTACCTGGGCCGCGACGCGTCAGACCAGTCCCCATGCGCCTCACCGGAACACGTTGTTCGAGACGTGAAATGAGGCTTCCGTTTAGTTACGTAGGTTTTATGTAAGCAACAGGAGCTTAAAACAAGACTCGTGTGAGCATTTTCAGCAAAGATTTGTATATTTCAGAAAACCTTAAAAAATGAAAAAGCTCGCTGCACATATGGTTGGTGGCTCGACAGAACTGTGGTGTTGAGACACATTTTTAACATCCGGTCTACTTCTGTGCGTGGCTGCTGAAAGCTCTAACCACAGGTCTAGGGAGCCGCGGAGCAGATGGGGAGGCCCGCCACCGAGTCCCGGGCTCTCATGGGGCTCTGCCACCGCCCACCTCCACGTGGACGGACTCAAGCTGAAGGAGCCCTGGGTGTGGCCCTGTAGGCCTGCACCCTCCTCCCAGCTCCTGGGCTCTCCGGAGAGGTCCTGAGTCTCCTCAGAGGTGGGCCGGGTGGAGGCAAGTCGCCCCCCGGGGGATTACAGGCTCTGGGCCCTCCGCAGAGTCGAATGAAAGATTCCGTGCAGGAAGGACACTGTGTGTCCCTGGTCTTGGCTTCCCAAGTAGTTCATCGAGGTCACGGTTAGCTTTACAGTTGGACTTTCCACTTCTCTCTCTGCTTCTGCATCATGCTCACCCCACAGCGGGGACGCCTTCCCAGATGCAGCGGGATTTGGGGACCAAGTGACGGTCTGAGGGCCCAAAGGGACCGGCAGACCTCTGCCAGGCTGCTTCCGTCACGAGCCTGTCCGGAGCACACGGGGAGAAAGAGAGCACGCCGTGTCCCACCCCACCGCCCCGACTCCCCGAGGTGCCTTCATGGGCTCTTCTATTGCTTTAGACACACGGCTCTTTGCACGCGTCGTGATTTTGAGCAAGTCCGACCACGCTTCGTCTCTGCCAGCCTGCTAACTCCGCCGGGTGCGATTCTTCGGCCAGCTGCAGAGTCGCCCGAGTGTATTATTTCCAATCCACTTTTCTGCCCTTTGCCCTTAAGGGAGGTCGGCGGCTGACCCGAGACAAGACACTTACAGCTTCCCCACCTTGGAAGACGTCACACAGGGGAAACAAGGCGACTGGGGCTGGGCTTTCCCTTTCAGGGAGTGCTGCTCGTGTCTCCTTCCCCAGGCACCTGGACCGCCTTTAGTTATCTGGAGTGAAATGTTCACCAAGAGAGCGTTGACCCCTCCAGTCTTCTGAATGACCCCGCACCTGTTGCGAAAGGTAGGACCTCAGTCCATCCTCTCTCTCTCTCTCTCTCCCTCCCTCCCTCTCTCTCTCTCTCTCTCTCTCTCTCTCTCCCCCTCTCTCTCCTCTCTCTCTCTCTCTCTCTCTCTCTCTCTCTCTCTCTCATTCTTCACGGTTCCCAAGGGCCCCCAAGCGCTTGGCCATCTCGTTTCCGAGGTCTCTCCGTCCGTGGGCGCCGGCCGGCTTGGAGTTGGACAGCTGTGTGCAGGAAGCCGGTGGTCTCTCATTGCTTCCCGGCCACGTGGGCATGTCGATCCCCACCAGTTTGGTCTGTCCTTTCTGCCTGAGCCCCATTTTTACATAAGGAAGTGAAAAACGAAGTGTAGACTGACTCATTCTGGTTTCTTCTCCATCTGGTAACTAACATTGTGCCATCTGCCCCTCGCACTGAACCAAATGAAGCAAAACAGAAAGTCTCAGAAGATTCTGGATGAAAGCGTCCTGCCCCTGAATCAGATAAAGAGATGCCGCTGAGCGTTTCACGGATTCCAGATGGCAGGCGAGGCCGGGGGGCCGGCGTAGGCCGGGGGGCTGGATGTGCCCGGGGCCCACAGGCAGGCCACCCCCTCCAGCCCCCACGCCCTTCTCCGGTGTGAAGCGGAAGCCGGAAGCCGCCACGTGGACCGGAAGTCCCGTGGGGGCCCTGGTCCCAGCAAAGATCTCTTGCATCCGAATGGGGGGGGGGACAGCGAACGCCACCGATCCTGGGCCATGAAGGAAGCTGTTTCAAAGTGGATGACAGGTCAGCTGCCAGGTCACAGAAGACGGAAATACGAAAACCTACACAATCAGAAAGAAGGCAAAACAAGAAGAAGACGAAGGGCAAACAGGACAGCAGGACTAGGCAGAGGGCGGTCTCGTCCACGGTCCTGCAAAACGCGAAGCCCGTCCAGAGGCGGGGCTGTCAGACCGGATTTGAGAACGCGAGGCCAGCAATGGGCCGCCGGCCGGACACCGGACGGGGACAGCGCCCGGCTGCATCGCGGTTGGGCGCCCCCCTCGGACAACACGGGTCCCTGAGCCTCGGCGTTCCCCCGTGGGAAACGAGGGCACGTGTCCACACGGGTTCTGCGTGTGGATGTCAAAAGCAGCTTTATTTGTAACACGCAAAAATGGGAAGCAGCTGCAATGGCCATCAGCGGCTGAGCAGAGAAACAACGGTAGCGTCCTCTTCAACGTTGTGCCAGAGTCTGTACTGTGCCAAAGCGATTCGGCAAGACGAGGGAGTCCCAGGCGTGCTGGCTGGGCAGGGTGAGGTGGATGGTCTTGTCTGCAGCTGGCACGATCCTCTGTGTAGAGAATCCGAAATGTCAGCAAACTCCTGGAACTAACAGGTAATTTCTGCAAGGTTGCGGGATTGAGGCTAACACACAAAAAGTCGGTCACTTTCCTACACACCAGCAAAGCACACTTGAAACACGGGCTTCAGTTTTGGGAATTTGACATTTAAAATGCTGCACCATCCATGAGCACCCCGAAAACGAAACTCGAAGGTGCAAATCCAACAAAATAGGAACCAGATCTGCGTGAAGAAAACTACAACCCTGCCCTCACCGCCTTCGTGTGGAGCCGGGCTCTGCGCCGGCTTCTCAGGTCACGCCCACGGACTGGGACTCTCAGAAAGAGAGAGAATGGGGGGACAACACAGCCAAACTCGGCGCACTCGACACGAGACAATTTCTGCTGGAGCAGGAGGCTCGCCTGCTAAACTCACCTCAGCGGACGCGTAGACGGGGTCCCTCCGGGACCAGTGGGCGCCAATGGGGGCGTGTCCTGGGGGACAGAGGCCACCCTGGACATCCTCAGCGGCCCCCACCCTTACCTAACACTCCTCTTCCTCAAATGAAAGCTGTTTTCTTCCTTCATCACTTTTCTCAGCAAAACTGCATTGAAATACAAGCAAAAGACTTCGTTAATAAATCTCACCACTCAGCGTGTCTGCAGTGCACCTGAATTACTGCCACCTCGGGGCAAACAAGGACCTAAATAAATCTCCGGAAAAAAACAGGACGTGGCATGATTTCCTCAGTCCCCAACATTAAAAATAATGACTAAATTCACACTTTTCCCTTTGCCTGGCGGAAACGCAGGTTCCAGACTGGCCTGGAGGGGCTTCCCACTCAGGGCGCAGTGCCCCAGTCTTGCCTCCCGCGGCCAGGATTCGAGGTAGATAGCTCTCCATGGTTCCCTCGTCATTGTGTCATTATCCTCAGCAAGCAGAAGGGGTGGGGGCTAAGTGGACACTGTGCTGGGAGCAGAGGCCTCTGACCCCTGGCCGGGGCTGGGAGGGTCACTGAGGGGCGAGGCTCCCAAGGAGGGACCCCTGGTGGCCCCCAAGACCCTCCGGAAGCGTTGGGTGTGGCCTCGTGTAGACCTTGCAGCTGCTCAGACTGCCCGCAGCACTCTCTGGGTCCTTCTAGAAAAACACATGTCACTGCAATCGCAAAATCGTGTTTCCTATCAAATATGTAAAGGACGGGAACTCTAAGCGAATTTGGAGGTCACCTGCAATGACGTGAACAGTATGAGAGCTGAGCTGCCATAGGTATTTCATGTGTGTAAACATGCGTATCTGAAAACACCTGCACACGTGTTCCCCTCCTCCCAGAGCCGGCGGGCCCTCTCCTCGGTGGGTTTCGGGGCGGAGGCGCTGCCCACCCCCCAGGAGGGAACCTCGTCAGACCAGCCCAGTGGGCCCCACTCCTTCCTTCTGCCATGGAGGCGGGAAAGGGTAAAAGGCCTACTTTTTCTTTTTCTTTCCTTTAATGGGTGCAGAGAAAGCTGCTAACGGATTCCTAAGGTCACCTTGCCCTCCAGCGGGACGTCCACACGGCCTCCAGGGACGACTGGAAGAGGGAGGCCCACGGCCCAAGCCCCCGGCGGAGGGGAGCCCGCTGACAATTCCCATCCTTCGTCCAGGTTCTCAGGCGGGTTCCCACGCCCACTGAGGTCAAGTACGGACCCTCGAAAACAGTAGGCACGTAAGTACCAACTTCCTTTCGGGGCAACTTAACCTTGTGGGGCCCGGCCTCCCTATTTGTCAAGTGAAGATCGTCCTACGTTCTCTGTAGGTGGGCCGGAGATCAGGATATTTCTCTGCAGGGAGTGGACACATGTAAACAGCGCATTCAACAAGCAGTGTCTGCGATAACCAGACAAAACCTCAGTCTCCTACTGTCCTTTCAAACCGCAGTCGGCAGGGACTTTTGTCCCCTGCTCCTGACAAACAGGCAGACAGGCTCACCGGGAGGGAACAGACAGCCTACAGTGCTTCAGTCCAGCCCCGCCCCGGCTCAGAGAGCCGAGCTCCAGTCCCAGCTGCCCACCGAGCCTCAGCTCCCTGGGTGCAGGAGTGTGAGTATTATTTCTTGTCTTTAAAAACAAAACCACCAAAACACCATTTTGCTGAAAATTTAACATAGCAATTCCAAATATTTAAATGGTCAGCGACACCCCTGTCTGTCTTCCCAGATCTTGTATGGATTTTAACATGCACATCTGGGCCTGAAGCTCCCACAGAAACGTCGGCAAGGGAGGCGTGGCCTTGTGGCCCCTGGAGAAACGCACGGATGCGGCTTCATCCAGCAGGAGCTGGGCGGGGTCTCCGGCAGGGACAGTGAGGCTCCCCACGCAGCAGGCACGCTGGTCACGCGGCCCCACGGGCTCTCGCCACGACCTCATCCCTGAGAAAGAAAAGTGACCCCGAGGCACAGAAGAGGAATCATTACCAGAGGAAGGAACCTCAAGGGCCATCGAAATGGCCCTTTCGTTTCACAGACGAGACAGCTGGGGTGACTCGTGGGCCAGGGGCAGGAAAGGGGGTCTGTCTCAGGTTACACACGAAGCATGACATGTAAAATACCGAGTGGCCGACAAAATCTTAACTAAGTCAACGGAAGCCAGAGAAGACTCAGGAGGGGCCGTCCGGCACTGTACTTTTTAATACATTCCATGACTAGCCTTTAACGTTTGCAAGGCACCCCCCAGGGACGCGAAGATGCGTCAGGAAATGTCTGTCTCCTGAGGACCTGCTGGTCATAGGTTAGGACGCATTTTAAGAGGAACGTGCGAGGGTGTTCAGTTAGTTCCAAGTGCGTGTGGATAGGAGCAGGATGGGGAAGGTAAATTAATAGCGACGGGTGTGAAAGACCGCCGAGGCCAGTGGGGTGCAAGGCCCCTCGCCCTCAGAGCACGTGGCTCCACGAGGAAAGGCCGCTTTCCAGTCGGCTCGGCCCGAACTCGGGGTGAGCACCAGGGGGGCTGCGGCCACCCGCCCACTGGTCCATGGCCTGGAGCGTCCCGCCCTTCACTCTGGAGCCCGGTGTGATCCACTGGGAGGAACCTTACGGGAGGGGTAGGAGCAGGACTGGGGGGCTGGGGACCACGTTTTATGTGGGACCAGGGGCTGCACCCGAGGAGGGGGTGTCGGGAAGGACTGGCTGTGCCGTGCAGCGGGACTGCCGGGCGGGCCCAAAGCCCAGAACCTGAACTGAAATGAAGGCATCGGATTTCAACGCAACACTGTCCCCCAGAACTTTGGAGCCATGGGTCACCGATGATGTTCCCCCCGTAGTTCAGGGTTCAGAAAACACCAGGGGCACAGAACAGACCCCTCCGCCCGGGAAAGAGGAGGCGCCGTCCCTTGTAGACCTGCTCGGAGAGGGGGTTCTCACAGGGAAAGTTGCCCAAACACAGAAGAGGTCCACGGAGCGGTCACACATACGTCATCGCTGCTGGTGAAACCCCACTCGGCACCGATGCTGAGGGGATCGGACAAGATGAGACACAACAACCCCCGAGTTCCCGTCCCTTCCCACCCGAGAGCCTGGGACCTCGGGGCATTTCTCCTCACCGTGAGGGTTTGGTGGAAATCCCAGTCCCTCTGCTGCCACCCTGGTGACCTCAGCAACCCGTGATGCCGCCCACGAAACCACAGACCCTGCGGGAAGGACAGCAGTGGGTGGGGGGTCGCCTCCCTGGGGCTCGCTCCTGAAAGGCGCTCCAGCTCACACCCCGTGGACCCCCAGCTGTTCCCGATGCCCCTGGCGTGTCGCAGCCCCGGTTGTCCGTCGTCGGCAGCCAGCCGTCTCTCCTGACCTTGGCTTCCAGCTTCCTGGGTCACTTCCCCCAGCGTCCCCTGCAGTCTCTGTGTTACTGCGAGGGCAGGTCCCTGAAACCGGAGAGGCCACAGGACACCGACCCCCTGGCGTGTGTGCGCTGGTGTTCATTCCGAACAAACCACTGGAAACAGCCTGGTGTTGCAGGGCTGAGTGCTTGTGCCCCCAAAACCTGCACCCCCAGAAGGGAGATGGTCGGAGTGCTGATTAGGTTGAGGGGGAGCCCTGATCGATGGGATTTAGAGCTCGTTCCCTCCCCACCCCGCCTCCCCTCTACCAGGTGAGGACACGGTGAGAAGATGGCCTTCTGCAAACCAGACCGGCCACTGGTCTGCTGGCTCCGGGACCTTGCACTCCCCAGTCTCCAGAACTGAGAATAGTGTTGTCTAAGCCGCCCAGTCTGTGGTCATGTGCCCGCCTGAACTAAGACAGCTTGTACACTTGTAAAACCACTGCCTTATCCAGAGTGGCCACGAAGGTCTGAGATACTTTTCCCGTGGCCAGCAACTGAATGGGCCAGTGTCCACGTCAGCAGCGGGCTACTGCTCCCGGCCTTCTCTCCTTCCTGCCGTCCGTGCCCAAGCACTAGGCGTGCTGCTGGTGGTTCGGTCACTGAGCTGTGCAGCCAGGGCTGGGCGCGGCCCCGCACCCACTGTCCAGCGGCGCCACCCTCGGTGTGACTGTGGGTAACTGAAACCACAGAAAGTAAAACCTCGGTATGATACTGCCTTTCTGGAGGTCATTGGGTTCATTGGTGTGACATTGTCTCAGCCCCAATGTGAGATCACAATACGGAATTTACTGTGGTTGTGAAAACCACTGTTTGCATGCGATGAGCAGGAGTTACTGGGCTGCATCCCCGCGAGGCAGGAAGCCGGGCAGCGTGAGCCGGGATGAGCACCGGGGACCAACGCAGACGGTCGGCCGGCCGGCTGGCAGACGTGATGGAGCCCGGAACGCCCAGACCGCTGGAGCCGCCCACCGGCCCGCGCCCACGCCGCAGCAGGGTCCCTGACCAAGGGGGAGGGCGAGGCCAGTGTGCTGACGTCACCCACTTGCACCATGGGTAATGAGTTAGGGTTCTAGACAAGTTGAACACAGAACCGAGTAAGAGCAAAAATGCAGTTCGACCTAGAAAACCACCTGCAGATCCCCGGACAGAAGAGAACGCACGGGGGAGTCAGTGGGGACAGGCACACGGAGCAGCAGCGTCCACAGCGGACGAGAAGGAGGTGATGCATCCTGAGGGTTTTCTGAGCACCGGCAGCGTGAGGGCCCACAGATCACATCCACGGGCGGCCACGGTCTGCTGCCACGGAGCTGGGGCCGAGCAGTCTGCTCATTCCTATTGCATGCTGCCCTGCCTCTGCCAGGCAGCCCTGCACTCCAGACTGGCTTCCTTCCTTTCTTCCTCCCTCTCCTTCCTTCCTTCCCTCCTTCCTTCCTTCTTTCCTTCCTTCCTTCCTTCCTTCTTCCTTCCTTCCTTCCTTCTCCTTCCTTCCTTCCCTCCTTCCCACCCTCCCTCCCTTCATGAGGCTGGAGGGCGGCAGGCAGCCTACAGATCTCATCTCTGGGGACTCAGGTCCAGGGCCCCCGGGACACTGTGGGGGTGCCCTAAGTGGCACTGGGAGAGAAGAACCAGACAACGCTACTCCTTGGGGACAGCACAGTGGCAAAGACAGGCAGCCACAGCTTGAGGGTGTTCAGCCAAGGAAAGAACGGCTCTGACCCTCCACCACGGGGAGGCCTGAGAAACCGCACAGACCCTGACACGGCATTCAAGTAACGTTCAAGTAGCAAAGTCTGGCTGCTGGGAAAACAGTTTAGAAACTGCTTGAGTTCTGGATGTCGGTCTTTTTCTGCCTCCCACCCTTCCTGCTGCCAACGCACACACTCCCAGCGGAAACACAAGCCACGCTCCCTGAAATTCCTCCTTGACATCTCCGCCACTCCCCGAAATTCCAGGCTCCAAGCATCTGCTCAAGATTTTTTTCTCTTCTTAAAACTTTCCATGGGGTCGAGTGGTGGCCACGACCCCTTCCCTCCGCCCATTTTATTTGCGCCCGGTGGCTGCTGGGACCTGGGCCCTCTACTGCATCCCACCCGCCCCCACCAGCCGGTCCAGGATCTGAGGGCCTGAAAACGGAGGCAACGTGCGGGGAGGTGCTCTTTAACAAAAAGAACAAGAAATAGAGGCACAGAGTGAAGTGCCAATGAGAGAAACTACTTAGTATAGAAAATAAGTCACAACACATCACGACTATTCCGAGCTGACAAAGGTAACACGCATGGCAAGAAGAGAAAAAAACAACCCTCCTGCTAGCGGACTGCGGGCTGGTGGCCGGTACTGTGCAGTGTTCCCTGCAGACAGCGGGGAGGGGACCCGCACCCCTCCTGCGTGGTGGTGGTGCTGTGTCCGTCCCTCCATCCGTTAGGTTTTCCTTCACTCTGTGCTGTCCTGCCTGTCGGGTGGTGGTCCAGTGGGCAGGACTCTGTGTGTGTCCCCTCCGTCCCCCAGGTTAGGCCCTCCTCCGGCAAGGGGCCAGTCGCACAGCCTGTGTCTTTTGTGCCACTTCTCTGGACCTGTCTCTCCATCTCTTAACGACGGTGGTAAAAGCTTTCTCGAGCACACAGGAGCAGCGTGGGGAAAATGCCACGCCGGATGCGGGAGCGCGGGAAGCGCCCTCCGGGCCCCAGCAGGGAGCGGGTTAACGCTGCCAGATCTGGAGGCAGCTCCTCTGGGTGGGCCGGTGGGGCGCTGCAAAAAACAGGGTTTTTTTCTTTTCAAATTCCAATGTTTAGAGAGCTTCCCAGAGCATTTTAGGTGAAAAACAAGCAGAAAGGCTAACTTTCTGTGTTGCTGGTATTGGGTTACAGAACAGGAGTGGGGAAAGGCCAAGAGAAACAGCCTCGGAAGAGGGAGCGATCGGGACGTGCGCACCAGCCGCCAGCTCGGACAGTCCCTGGACCTCTGACAGAGGGATCGGGTTCCACTCCCCCAGCCGTAGGGCGGGCGCACCGGGGCGCCTTCGTCGCTGGTCCTGGGGCCTGCGCTGGGCTGACCTCAGCGTCCCCCCGAGACCGCGGAGGACGCACCAGCCCCTGGCACTGTGTGCGTAGGCCTATTATCCTAGACCCGGCCCTGCAGGGTCGGGAACAAGAGGACTGGCACCCAGACGTGCGAGTCTGGGTTAACCGGTAGGGCCTGCCAGAGGTGCGGCTCCAGGAGGGCGGGAGGGGGGTGAGCGCGCCCAGACTCTCCACCAGGCTTGAAAGGGTGCTGACCACAGTGATGGAGGGACGGGCCAGCGCTTTTCACACGGAGCCGGGATCGTCAGCCACGGGAGGGCGACCTGATTCTGACACGGGGACGGTGGCCGAGCAGGTGGGAGGAGTGAGGCAGCTGCAAGAGGCTCTGCCGAAAATTCGGGGGCGTGAAATCAGCACCGGAAGTCGTCCGGCTGCGGCGGTGGGCGGAACCCTGGGACCTCAGGCGTGGGAGGGGCCAGCGGCACGGGCTGGGAGAGCTGGGGCACAAAAGCCCCTTGAAGTGTTCCGTCGGCAGAACCAGTGAGCACGTGGCTGAGTGTCGCCAACTAACGACGGGCCACCGGGAACCGACGCTTCAGTTCTGTAGACCGGGGAGTTCGACGCCGGCATCAGCAACGGACTTCCATTCTCCTTGATGTGACACTCGGGGGCCACGTCACACTCGTTTTCGTCCTCCTGGACTGTTTTTGAAGCTGAAGAGCAGGCTCGATCTCCCGGCGAGATTCACGTCAGCACAGGATTTCACCTGCTGTTGGGCTCCTGACGGTGTCCGGGCGCCCAGAACTCGGCACCACAAGCCGGGAGGCTTACACCCACGGCAGTGGAGTCCCTCACGGTTCTGGACGCCGAGGTCCGAGGTCGGTGTCGGCTGGGCCACCCTCTGCCCAGGTGCCTCGGGAGGACCTGCTTCAAGCCTTCCTCTTACCTTCTGAAGTTGCCGCTGTGTAAGTGGAGAAAGAAGACGCCGCCAGCTAAGAAAGGATCCTGGTGGCACCCTGGGCTCCAATGTGAGATGGCAGAGCCTCGCGGCCATTTCTGCACAGGGGTTCCTTGTGCAACCCGCACTCAAGGAGCAGCCGGCACTGAGCCACCTGCCCGCACTGTTCCTGCCAAGGGAGCCCTGGGATCCTGTTTCAGCCAATAGGACTGGGGCTTTCCCCATCCAATCAGAGAGGAGCAAGTATATTTCCCCCCCCCCCATTAGCATCATCACTGACCAATCAGAGAAGCTCCATTCTGACCGATTGGGACAGTGTCTTTTGGAGCAATCAGAATGGGAGAATTGGGGGGTCCTCATTTGCATGAGGGTGGACCAATTAGGCACCAGGGGCGGAGACTTCTGTCTACATAAGCCTGTTCCTCGCCAGCTCCAAGAGCTTCTTCTGCACCAGGTCCTTGGGGCTTGTGTCTCGGTAGCTGGGCTGAAAGACGTGCCTGGAGGGGTCCTACAATCACGTTGTGCTCACAGGTGTGAGGTGTGTGAGTTAAGTAGTTTGCTTCGCCGCCACGCCCCCAATGGGGGCTTCCTACTGGCATAGAATTGGCCCCAACAACCATGAGTTGAAACCGCAGTCCTTAGCATTCCTCAGCACTTCTTGCCTCGGGCTGTGGCACCCCAGGTCTGTGCTGTTTCTCCGTGGCACACCCCCGTCCCTGTTTTCTTGCGGCCTCTTCTCTTATTAGGGACATCTGTTATGCTGTGTTAGGGCCCACGAGTGCCTCATCGTAGCTTGACTGGGCCTGCAAAGACCCTGTTCCAAACACAGGCCCTGGCCAGGAGCAGGGCTCAGAGCACCAACCTGATCTTCGGGGGCACCGTCCCACGCGTAGCAGTCACAAGCTTGAAGTCCGAGGTATTTTTAAAAATTAGCAGACTCGGTAGCTTTGTGACATTCCCCGAGCCACCCCCGCCCCCCCGCCCGGTGTATTCCCTTCCCGGCGCACAGTCTGGGGGAGCGTTTGCAGTGTACTGCCTCACACCCCATCAGTCTACTTTCCTGGAGGATGCAGACATCCCCCACACAGTGCCCCCTAATGCTGATGACCTGCTTCCCCCCGAAGGCACCCCCCCTGAGCTCGCGGCCGAGAAGTTCCTTAGTTGTCATCAAAACCAGCTGGTGCCCGGAGTGCACGTCTGGTGTCCTCTCGTTTCCCAGAGGACAGCGGTGCGAAGCCCTCAGCGCCCTCAGTGTGCCCACGTGTGACTGCCGTCCTGAGCCCTGGGGAGGATGGGGAGAAAGGAGGGGAGCTCCCAGGGCAGGGGCCAGGCACCGGGCCAGGCGCTACCTGGGCACAGAGGCTGGGATGGGGACCAGCTGTGACCTGGAGGAAACGAGGAGGAGGATTACACGTTTGCCCAGTGGCTGCAGAAAGAGCCTCATCACCGGTCACCGGTTGCATTTCAGATCCCCATTCGCAGATGACCACATCGCCCACTGCACAGGCCAGGAGAATGAACGGGCAGTCCCGGTGACCGCTGGCTGCAGTGCCGGTAAGTGCTCATGCGTTCTGTTGTTGACACAATCCTCATTTGCACACCACTTTCCAGAGATGCTTATAAAAGTGTTCACAGTGCGAAAAGAACAAAGATCGCTTTAGTTGAAAGTAAGGCTTTGTCTCTTGGTGGGAGGTGAAATATTCAGAGTAATTGCAAAGATTGTCCTGGGCCCGCGTCGCAGTCTGCGCCCACTCCAGAACCTGTGCACTCTGTCAGAGTCACTGCTAAATGACACGCTGGAGTCTCCTCCTCAAGAGTGAGATGTGGGAGGAGTTAACTCAGAAAGACATCGGAGGCTTCAAAAATGCGAGCTGGTGACACGTGAAGACTGGAGACGTAGACACAGTCCCCAGGGTAGTGTCGCCACACGCAAGAGGAGTGCACGCCCGGGCGCCCTGGGGGACCGAGTCCTGCCCATGCGGAAGTGAAGCGTGGCGGTCAGGGAGCACACTGCAGCAGGGGAAGTCACGTGATGGAAGGATGCTACACCCCCACGGGAGTACGGAGCACCTTCTGTTCCAGATAGCGATAAAGGGAAAGGCTGAAGCAAGTAACCGAGAAAGCTGAGCGAACACCCATTTGTCTGAAATGGACACATTTTCAGGGCAGCACTCGCCCAGCCGATGCTCCCAGCAGACTCTTCTCTGCGGATGTGCGGCTCCCAGGGGCCACCGGAGGCGGGGAGACACGGGCCAGCTCCCGGGGGCCCACCCTGAAGCCCTGTGAGATGGCTCACTTGGTGGTGAAGAGAAGGCGCGTGTGCAGCCCAGCCCCCTTTGGGACCGACGGCGGGGTGCGGTCTCTAACTCACACTGTGTTAGAGCGGCAGCACCTCTCCACAGTCCGCACACGGCAGGAGTAGCCAGCTCAAAGGCTTCCGTTGGTGGGGCGGGAGTTTGGACAGTCTCCAGAAGACGGGAGCTTGGCGGGACACAGGGGCGAGGAGGAAGTGGAGGGGAGGTCATCACAGACTCAAAACCCAAGGACACGTACCTCTGCTGAGAGCAGCTAAATGGCAGCATTGACGTCATGGGCACGGTGGGAGAGCCCAGCCGGGGCCTGAGAAGCAGGTGTCATTGTGCAGGGACTCATTGTGCAGGGACTCATTGTGCAGGAAGGGACTTGAAAAAACAAACCTCTTTACGATTATTTTCAGATAAAGTGTGTGTTCAGAGTTTGAGAAGGTTTAAGACTGGGTTTTGAACGAGCTGGTTTTAAAGGCTGTTGCAGACTGAGCACTGCTCGAGTTTGGCAGTGACTGGGGTCCCGTCTCCTCCTGCCCCTGGGCTGGGACAGCGTGTGACACATTCTCTGCTCAGAACACACTCTGACACAGTTTAAAGACTAAGGTTTTCGTGCTTCCGATCCCTTGTCTGGAAGGAGAAAAGCTGGTTTTGTTCGTGTCTGGGTTTGTCTTCCTAAGAACCGATTTCTTGAAGGAGCTCGCGCCCAGGGACGCGTCTTGGGGTGCTGAGCGAGGGCGGTGCGGGGTATCATTCACCTTATCTCTGGCTCCGTTTCCGTGCTTCCTGGGCTCTGCCCGCAGGCGGGAATGGGGGCAGCACCCGGAAGAGTGACAGCACCGCGGCCTCCGGTTCAGACCTCAGCGGAGCCTGGACAGAGCCCGCAGCCCGCACTGTGCCCCTCTGGCTCCCTGGGGCAGGGTGGGTCCCTCGGCCCGGCTCAAACACAGTCCTCCTCGTGGAGTCCCTCCCTCCAGATCCCAGGACATTGCAAGTTGTGATGGGGGGGTGACAAATAGCCGAGCAGGGCTCACAGCCCACAGTTCTCGGAGACTCCCTTTCAGACCGGGGGTCTGGGCCCCTGCGGTCGCTCCTCAACTCCCGCCAACGTACATCTGGAAACGGAGAACACCCTCCGTGCTGTCGGAACGCCGGCGCTGGAAGTGGCTGGAAGTCACAGGCTGCGCTGAAGGCACTGAACTTGAAACCCGCGGACGCCCTCCAAGGCCCAGCAACTCTCCCAGGACTCCCTCTCACCTGGGAAACGCCTTCTGGAAGCACCCAGGCCTGCACGCGAGGACACCCTGAGAGCCAGCCTGTGACGGTGCCCGCCTGTGACGGTGCCAGCCTGTGAGTTTCGGTGCATGACTCAGCCTCTCTGTGCCGAGTGTCCTCGTGCACACAGGCCTGTACACATTCTGTATTGTCAGCATTTGAGATCGAACACACGAGGGTGGGAGAGCTAGACATCGAGCCGGGGACAGCCACATCAGTCACACCAGCGCGAACAGGCACCGAGGCCACGGACTGTGTCTGAGCTGAGACATCAGCACAGGCAGCAAAATGCAGAGTGCCAGCCTTGTGCCACGAGAGAGAACCGTCCTGGGTGCAGGGAGCAGCTGAGCAGATATGGCAGGGGGGTGAGGGGGTCTGTGTGTCAGTGCCTGTGTCCCTGGCGTGTGTGTCTGTGTTTGTGTCTGGGCGTGTCTGCGTGTTTCTGTCTGTCTGTGTCGTGTGTGCTGAGCTGCCGGCGGGTCGGGCTGCCAGTGTGCGAGACCCTCGATGGGCAGGAGTGGGAAGTGAAGTGGGGGTGGGGAAGGGTCAAGCTGCAGGTGCTCTGCACAGACCCTCATGGATCCAGTTTCGTGTTCGAGGTCAGCGTGGAGATGGGAGCGAGGCCGGGCCCCTCTGACTTGCCGGGAGCTGCGCATACCCCACAGGGCGCCCTGTGCACTGCACGCAGACTCGCGCTCTCCAGCCCACGGTGGGGAGTCAGCCCCACGGGCCAACAAGCGATGCAGGGTCCCAGCCAGTGGAGCGGCAGGCATGCAGTCCGAGAACTGTCCACTGCTGTGGGAGCAGGGAGCCGAGCGGGAGGGAAATGGGCAGAAGGACCTCGAGGTGGCCAGGAGACCCCCACACAACCGCCATGGACCCGGAACACACTTCGCCCCGCCCACCACACGTCTGCCCTGATTTCAGACCAGAAGGGTGTAAGCTAGAGATGCCCCGAGCTCCACCTGCAGCCCGGAGGACACGTGGACGCAAGGGGCTCGGAGCCGAGGGGTGACATCCGCGCTGCGTCAGAGCTGCAAGGAGCGTGGGGTGCAGCTGCTGAGGGGCAGTGTGGCAGCCGGGGGACCCACTGCCGCCACCCAGGGCCGCGAGGGGCTGCTCCCACACCCCACAGGGCTGCTTCCAGGTGGGCGTTCAAAATTGTTTAAACTGAACTTGGAGACTTTTCAAAGCTCTCATGGAAGCTCACTGGCCACGTACACCAAGCCTGCGGCCTGGGGGCCATGCCGGAGGAATCCGCCCCCATCCCTCCCGCCATCCCTCCCTCCATCACTCCATCGGGGGCACCACCCACCTGGTCTCGGAGACCCCCCGGAAGCAGAGCCGACGTGAAAGAGACACACGCCGGCCACACCTCTGCTGCTGGACCGAGCCTCCCCTGGTTTGGTTAGTGGCAGGTTTTCTGTGAAGTAAAGCAGAAGCGTCCTAGCGAGCGCAGTTCACACGGAGGGGATGGCGTCCCTGCCTCATCACTTCTCACTCTCAGGACAAGCCCCCCAGTGTTTCACGGGGTCTCCAGGGCGCAGGCTGACACCTGCCAGCCGCCCCTTTCCCGCTGCGCCCCACTGTGCTCAGCCGACTTCGGTCCTCTTTCCATTCCTCGGGCCATGACACCTGTGCCCTGTTTTTGTCTGCGAGGCTCCCCCTCACGCATGCTGCTGTGTAGCTGACTCTTCCTCCCCCAGCCCCCCTCGTCCCTCGTCTGTTCCCCCAGGGACGTGGGCAAGGTCAGGTGCCTGTGACGACGCGCTCACTCAGGTTCACGGGCCTCTCCTCGCAGCGCTCCCGGAGAGACGGCGCTCACTGGGACTGGGTGCCAGCGGCCGGCTGCAGGTGGCTGAGGGTGCCCGTCTCTGCTCGCACGCGTCCCCAGCACCTGCCGCAGTGGCACGCAGTGGGCCCTGAGAGATGCCTGCTGGGTGGACGGATGCGTGGACAAAGGGACAGGTGGAAGGATGACTACGTGGATGGATGGATGGATGGAAGGATGGATAGACGGATGGATGATGGAAGGAAGGAAGGAAACTGTCAACCCTGCAGGTGGGAGTCCGAGATAAGAGCGGTGAGGGGCTTCTGGCTTAAAGTGCAAGATGCAGACACAGAGGAGCAGGAGGAAGCCGGGCACGGAAGGCGTGTCTGCACGTTACCGTGTGAACGGGGGGAAACGCCAACTGAAACAAAAGGCTGGCGCTGGCGCCCATGTTCCCCACAATCACCGAGGCAAACTACTCACCGTGGAGGAAGGAACACCGAGTTTCAGCCAGCCGCTGCCGTGTTCCACAAACGTCGTACACACACAGGGCGGGACCCCCCAAAAAAACTGGGAATCATCTTCTGGAGGGTGGGCCCCTGTGGGACAGGCTTCCCCCGCTAGGGGTGTGTCCTAGAAACCCACCTGGGTCCATGTGCCAGCTGGTGGTGGTGTGAGAGGCTGCATTCAGCTCCAGTGAACTTTTTGAAGACTCTTTTGGGCGTTGGACCATTTCATGGCGGGTGACTTACGAGCGCACCTGCCCACAGCACTGGGTGTTCAGCAGTTTTTGACCCAAAACGGCAGGACCCCTGTGCCCCACCCTCCCTATTCACCTGATCTTGCCTCAAGCGACTTTTTTCTGCTTTTCCCAGAAGAAAAAAGTCCTCAAAGGGAAACGTGTTGCTGATGTGGAAGAGGTGAAATAAAGAACAGAAGCAATAAAAGGCATCAGAATCGCCGAGTTCAAGAACTGTTTTGAGCGGTGGAAGAAACACCTCCACAGGTGCGGCACGGGAAACGGAGAGTGCTTTGAAGGCAATTGAAGTTTCAGCGTGTGAGGGTTTTTTATAAGCAGATTCGTTTCTCAGGGGTCCCCCTCGTACTGCGGCCCCTGGCTCCTCCCTGCCCTTGTCCCACGAACGCTGCCCGGCCTCCCCCCGAGCTCCCCCCCTTTCTGGACACCCACCAGCCTCATCGCACACCGTCAGTTCAGATGGCCGGGATAGCTCCTTGCCTTCTGCGCTCTGGAGCAGACTTTGCTGATGAAGGGAATGTGGGCGTCTCCCACGGCCGCAACCGGGCAACCGCACGAGTGTTTTTGCTCAAGACGAGGACAAATGGCCAGCCTGGGCCTTCGGAGAGCTGAGCGGGACCCCGCGGTGCAGAGTCAAGGGGCAATGCAAAAATGGCCTGCCTCGGCCTAATCACAGCCGGCAGTGTTTGCAACCTTAGTTAAGGGGCTTTGATTTCCCTCGGCAGTACGCCTGTGCTACCGTCTCTCACCGTTCAAAAATGTGTTCTTGCAGGGACAGATCGTTTCAAATATTCATGCAATGAGAAATGTGACTTTTTCATTCTCACTATTGACTTTTTTCCGGTGAGACTTTTGTCGTGTTTATAGTTGTTCATTAAACATAAAATACAGAGACTATCATGTGATGCACCGCTATTCTTGAACACAGTTTATACCTTTTATTCATTAGATGCAGACATAAAAAGTAGGAATCTCTGAGGCATCAAAAGGAAGACAAATCGATATGAAAAAATAGAGAAAACAGTGTTTCCAAACAATCCTCCAAAGTTCACTAATGAGCTGCGTCGGGATCCCCACCACAGCACCCAGTCCGCCACCCTAGGGCCCCCTTAGCTACCACACCTTTGAACTGAGGGGCCTCCGACAAATGAGAACGACACGGGGACACCGTGCTGCTTTTCCTGTGGGTGGGCGCAGAGGGAAGTGGGCGCGCAAACCGGTGAAAACCGGCGCCCCGCTGGGCCGGGGCCGGCTGTGGTGTCTGAGGGTGGGCCAGCCGGGAAGCGGGCGCGCATGTGGGCCAAGGACAGAGTTGGGATTGTGGGCTCCCTTCCTTCTCGGTAACGGCTGTCTCGAGACACCGGTTTAGCTGTGCACAGGCACCTGGAGAGAAGAGCACCTTTCCAGGCTCCTTGCCGGTACACGGTTGTGTGGAAGGCGAAACGTCGTGAACACACACGGATTCCGCGCCCCGCTCCCTTCCATGTGGCGGGAATGCAGGAGCGTGGCCGGGGCGGGGGTGGGAGCGGCGCGCCCAGGCCCTCGGAGCAGCCAGGCGGAGGAGCCCGCATCCCGAGGTCACCCCGCGGCCCGGCAGCCCTGGCCGCTCGCCGGCCCTGCGTTCCGCACGCCGCTGTGTGTGTGTGAAGTGTTTGCTGTCTGCAGCCCACCGACCCGCCCTGACTCAGACCTAAGCCCTGGGCACGCCTGACCCCTGGGGAGCCCGCCGCCCCCACCTCCCGCGTCTCCTGCCCCGAGTCCGCCCGGGACGGGCCAGAATGCCGCAGCCGCGTCCGCTCCCTGATCCCAGTGCCGAGATCACTGGGAACCACTCGGCCCGCGGGCTGAGATGTGCCTGTACGTGACTGCAGGCGTGCACAGGCAGGTGTCCGTGTATGTTGTGTGTGTGTGTGTTTGTGCACACGGAGACTGCCCTTTACACCAGCTCACGGGAACCCTCCCCATCTATTCGTCGAGAAGCGAGGCGGCAGCGCCTGTGCCTCCCCAGTGGGCTGGCTTTCCACACCGATGGCCAGATTCCCGCTGGGAGTCGAGGCAAATGCCCCCCCGCCCGGTTAGAACCAGGATGGCGCGTTCACAGAGCGGGAGGGGGCAGAGCCCTAAAATAACGGCGGTGGGCTCTCCGCACAGTCTAACTCGGGAGACAGCCTGCGGTCGGGGGAGCCTGGGTGGTGGCGAGAGAGGTGCGGGAATTCCTGTCTTTGTGTCTGGGCGTCCTGCAGTTTTCTCTCAGCAGACGGGTCTGAGCCGTGGGGGAGGAGTGGCTCCCTCCCGCACGAGCGTCGGATAAGGAGCCGATCAAGTCTCCCGGCTCCCGCCTCTCCGTGAGCTGGGGAGTGCCCTTCTGGTGCTGGATCGCCAGGAGCTAAACCGGGAAGGGAGCCCCCGGGTGACTGTCTTTCTGATCGCCCCAAACCCGTCCCAGGGGTCTTGCAAGCCGACAGGGCCCTGCGGAGCGCTCGCTGCCCCCATGTCGCGCGTCTCCCTGAACTGGGCCGCGGACGAGCCGAACACCCGCGGCACCGTCGGCGAGTGGGCTCACGTCCAGAAAGTTCTGAGCGATTTCTTGAGGCAGCCCTACATTTACCAGATATTTATGTAACTCACGACAGACCACAGCCTGCCACCCACACTCGCGTCCCCGGACACACCACCACCACGCCCACCTCGCACAGGGCCGGTGTGAATACGGGGGCGCCTGCCAGGCGGGCTGCTGGTCTTGGCCCCGGTGAACCTTGAGAGGATGGCGCGGTGGCGTTCAGTGGTGGTGCACCTGGGACGTGTCCTTTCAACCAGCGTGAGCTCGGCAAGGCGAGAGTGAAAGCAGCTTGAGAGTAGATTGTGTGTCAGATCTGACGGTGACCACACTGACTGGGAAGAGTGAGCTGCTGCCCTTGTCCCATCCTGGCCCCCACAGGCGCCTGCAGATACGAGAGTTCATCCTGCAGAGCCCACTGTTCACCCTGTGGATGGGGTTGGTGTCCTGGTGACACAGTGCTGTTGGCTCAGCGCGCACACACATGCTTACGCACGCGCACAATGTGCCCACACTCACATACGTGTGTGCGCACACATCAACACATGCATCTACACACCATGAACACACGTGCACACACTGCAGGCACACACCCACACGTGTATACATGCACACAGCCCATGTGTGCATGCATGAACACATGCATGCACGAGCACACGTGCGCTCATACACCACACACACACATGTACACCCATCTTTTTAAGAGCCAGCTGTTCCCTACGGGCCAGCACTTCGAGGCCCCACCTGCGCCAGCCCCTCCCCTCCACACAGTCCTCCTGATCTGAAAGCAGCTTTCCCAGGGCCTGAGCAGGGAGTGACCCCACCCAGGTTTCGAGGATCTCAGTGAAGGAGCCATTGTCTTGCTTTGAAAGCCTTCCAGAGACAGAAACTTGCCTATTTACCCTTTTCCAAGTGTGCCCGGGGCCACATGCTTTATTAAAATTTCGAGAAAGAGCATTCCTTCTGCCGTCGCTGGCGTCTGGATATGCACAGAGTGGCTCCCCAGTCCACAGCTGTGTGTCTTCGATCGGCCTTTCCTTATGTCTACGTCCAAGCGACCGCAGGAAGACACCCCTCACGCCCACCATGTGCCCAGAGCTGCAGACCCTCTGGGCTGCCTCCAGGCGGTTTGGCAGCCGCCTACCTCACCCCGGCTTTTGTCTGGATTTTCACCCCCACACGGCGTTAGCCGGCATCACCACTCACTTCACTGACCCCCAGATTCCAAGCCATTTCCAACTATTTGTAGCAGGAAAATGCAACTTCAGGGCTAGAAGTGAGACAGCGTGGAGGAGGCCGGCAGGAAGGAGGTGGGATGCAGCACCCAGGCCACGTGGCAACCCTGCGGCAGGATTTGGGGAGCTTTCTGAGCAACACCACAGTCTTATGGGCCTGCATGCAGCCTCCCCAGTGACTGGCGGTCTGGGGGGCGCAGCAGGGGCTGGGGCGGCTGCAAGCCGGGATCACAGTTCCAAAAGTGGGGCCGCCTGGTCAGCCACAGCAGTCCGCCTCAAGCAGGGGTCCCAGGACGCCCTGTGTCCCTGCCGTGTCCCTGAAGTTTGACAGTCATGCCTATACTAAGGCACCTCTGGCTCAGCCCCACGTGCTCTCTAGTGAGCCTCTGCAGGTCCCCGGGCACAGGCCACTCGGGGCTGGGAGCTCCACCAGGAAGAAAGTGAGAAGACCAGCGGAGACTACAGATGGGCACGGGGACACTCGTAGGTGTCCTTTTACTCCACACGCTGTCAAGGTGTCCTCAGTGCCTGCAGTGCCCCGGCCCCCAGGAGCTCGATCAATTCCGCGAGGCGGGGCAGCAGCTTCGTGTGTAGAAACGGCGCACGCCGCGCAGGCCTCCAGCGCCGTGGGTGGGGAGGAAGCTTCGTGCAGATACACCGCCGCACCAGCTGGACCTTCGTGAGGCGAGGTGCTGTTTTCTGACCTCCAGCTCCTTGTTGGACAGTCTAGTGAGCCTTCCGGTGATTCGGGGACGGCAGCCTTGACGTGGGGACAAAGGAGCATGGGCTGGAAAGGAAGTCGTGTCAGAAGCAGTTAATGAGTTGGGGACTTGAAAGCATTTTTTATAACTAGTATAAAGCGCCTTTATGAACAAAGCGCCTCCTTCCTGGATTTGCCTTAAAACGACCACCGGGGTGCGGGCGCCCGGGGTCCACTCGGGGCTGGGAGAGTGTGTGGGGAGCGTGGCGTCGCTGGTTTCCATGGGGTCGCGCCTGCGCACTCACTTGCGTGCTGACCGCTGCGCGGAGGATACAACCGCTGAGTGCAGAGTTGTTGGTTTGCCCTCCGCGCGCTGGGTCGGGAGCCGGCGCGCCCCGGCCCTCACCCCGAGCCAGGCCTCAGGGGCACCCACGACCTTTCTTTCTCTAGTTTGCCCTCGAGGCCGGCACAGCGCGGCCTCTTGGGATCCGCGGCTGTCTCTGAATAAGCCGCACGTGTCATTTTCGCATGAACTTGGACTCTGGCCCTTCTCCGAGACCTGGCTTTTCCCCAGATACTGTGTTTCTATTTATTGCTGCTTCTGCGGCCTCTCTCCCAGCCCCGCCCCCCGCCTGGCTCCCAGACGCTGTCTGGGGTGGGAAAGGCGCATAACTTACGAATTCCTGGCATTTCTGCTTTGTTTCCTCCTGTGTGACTGGCCCACCCGTTCGGCAACATTGCTTAAGCACTTGCTGCATGCACCAGGTCATGACCTCATAGAGGTCCCAGGTGGTGGGAAAGGCGGGAGCCGCGGGAGATGCCCCAGCACCTGCAGGTCAAGGACCTACACTTGATGCGGTGCAGGTCCCCGGGGAAGCCCAGAGGCCGACCCGCGGGGGTGCTGCACGCGTCAGGTTTAATTTCCAGACGCAAGCCGAGGACTGTCTGGCTGCCCCGAAGCGATGACAAGGTCAGTGCAGAAAAACGTTTCCCACTGTCCTCAGGCCCACGGCACCCCCTCCGCATCCCCAGGGCTGACCAGCCTGTGGCCCGGCTGGAGTGCAGGCGGCGGAGCTGGGTCAGACAGGAAGCAGCTGCTCTTCTGAGCGCTTTCTCAAAGCGGCATGTTTTCCAGGAAGCGTTTGGAGAGGCACCGCGCTGTCACGGCATAGCAGCGAGGGCGCCTGCGCACCAGGCAGCACCGCCCCCCCAGAACAGCAGGTGAACACGTGCCCAAGTGCCCGCCCTCCGTGCCATTGCCGGAAGTGGCTCTGCACCCCTGCCCGCTGTGCTCAGACTCGGGTTGTCCCGCCAGACAAACGCCCTGCGTGTCAGAGGAGCGCCGGCGGGGGTGAGGCCCTGACCAAAGCGACAGGAAAGGAGGTCGGAGCCCGCCGCATCCTCCTCCAGTGGGAACCCAGTGACTGCGTTGCCTCGGGGTGTCGTGTGTCACATCAGCAAGATGTGGCTCAGTGAGCTAAGGGAGTTCTTCTAAGCGTGTAAACGGTGTGAAAGCTGCAGAACCCAGGCCGCGGCGGGCCCACGGCACACCTGGTCCCCGGCTGGGGGCGGAGTCTCCACCTGCCCCGGCCTGGCCACCTTACCGCTTACAACAGTTTCCTTTCCTTTAACAAACCCTCTCAAATGTGACTCTCTCATGAGGGGTTCAGCAGACTCTTCCTTAAAGGGAAGACTAGAGAGGATCCTAGTCCAAGCCAGAAAGGCTGCGGCGCACGGGTGCGATAGACGGAACTCGGTTGCCTGTTCAGGAACGCCTCCCCCTGCTGCCTAGCCTGACGCACACCCACCCACACGGCTCAGCGGGCTGCCCCCCAGGGCCTCCCCGCGCCTCCTGGGCGAGCCTGGCTTGGCCTTCCACCTACAGAGACAGAACATTACCTTGACTCTGCTTGGCCAGCGCCCAGCAGGGCTCGACCTGGGAGGAGCCGGGAAAGGCCCCCAGCCCCTTCCTTCCGTAGCTGCGGGGAAAGTTGCAAATTGTGCGTTCTAAGCACCTTCTTCCTACTCTCCCCTCGGACAGTGACAATGGTGGGTCCCTGCAGAGCCCGAGGGACAGCCGTGAGGAGAGGAGGGGGTCCCCGAGAGCCTCACAGGGACCTCAAGCAAAGGGAAGAGACGCAGAGACAGCCACGGGGCACCTTCCTTCCCATGGGAGTCCCATGTCCGGGCTTTTCCTCCACGTCCTTCTCCCTGGAAAGAGCCGCACGCAGCAATAACAGGTCCCGGGAGTGCAAGGCCTTCACACGCATATTCATCAGTTTGTTCAGCGGGAGGGGCGGGGGCGTGGTCATCCCTGCTGCTCCCCCGGGGGACACTGAGGCTCCTCCGTGGGGGCCCGCTGCAGAATCAGCCCGGCTGCTCTGCCTGCGCCTCCACGACCCCACCCCCCACAGCCCCCTCCCTGCCCCTCCCCACAAAGGACTGGAGCCCCCTGGGCTGCATTTTCCCTGTGGATTGTTTTTGACCAGCTATTTGCACTTGGGCTCTCCCGGCGAGGGACTGAGGCAGCTGCTGGCTCTTCCTCGAACCCACCAGAGCCCAACCCTTGCTTCTTACCATTTGTATCCAGGCGCCCTCCTGGGCTCCCCAGCCTCCAATGCCCACCCCCACCCCCAGAGCACAGCCAGGCACCGACGCCAAGATCCACGTGCCCCCTCAGGGGTGCTCGATGGCCAGAAACCGCTCCGCTCAGCAGGTGACCTAATTCCATCCAGTCTGTCCAGGGAGCAAGAGACCGCCGATGCGAAGCCTCTGCCCCATCTGGCACCTTTTGCAGGAGGAGAGTGAGCCCTCGGGGAGGGCCCTGCCCTCCCCTCTTCTGTCCTCCCCCTGGGGGTGCATCTTCCAAGTGAGGGGACTCACTCTGGTCGAGGTGCCCAGCCATGCAGCCCCTGCTCTGCCCGACACTGACCCCCACGCAGCACCAGGGCCAGCGCCCCAGGTGTGTGCACCAGAAGAAAGTCCTGGCAGATCAGTGAGGCACCGTACGCTGGTCAGTCAGTGGGGGGTGCCTTCTTGTCCAAGGTGGAAGTGGGGAGTCCTGCCAGCATCACTAGGCACACAGTGTCTGCCACAGAAATGGGGCAAAGTGGGGCATCAGCCTCCAGGGCCTGGACTGGGAGAGTGGGCGAGGCTCACGCAGAGGGAAGGGCACACCAGGACGATGTCACCAGTGTCCAGAACGGGTGTCACAGACCAGGGTAGGGATGGGTCAACCTCCTGCTTCCAAGCCTGGCCCCCTCCCGGAGGGATGGCGGTTGCAGGTCATCCAAGCCCCAGGCACATGGGCACCAGTGAATAATTTTGTGAAGAATGGGTGGCTTTTTGGACCCAGCGGGGAAAGACTTCACGTGCCTGACCCGGTCAGAGCCGGGAATGTGGAGGGACGTGACTCCTGGCTGCCAGCTTGGGTCCCTGGGAGTCGCCTGGGGCCACAGGGCCACCTGCCGGGTCACAGGTGGGCCCTGCCAACCCCAGAAACTCAGCCTGTTGGCTGGACCTCACAGCAACCTGAGCTTGGGTGACAATGGCCAGAAAGAGTCCCCACCAGGGCTGGTTCTGGATGACCGGCTGGGGAGGGAGGCTGAGGGCGACGGGACGCACGAGAGGACAGCTGTGAGGGGCCCCGGCCGCTCCTGATCTCTGGGCGCGCCGCAGCCTGAGGGTGTGGCGTCTTTCTTTGGGAAGCAGCCGGGATGTGAGGAGCAGGCAGGCCCATGAGCAGAGCATCCAGAGAAGCTACTTGCCGGCTCTGGGCCAGAGGCAGGAGCCAGTGCTCCCAAGACTTCAGGGGAAACTGAGTCAGCAGCCCAGGCTCCCTGAGCCCCCTCGCTCCACAGGTCTCATGGCCCAGGGGGGCCACCCAGGCACCGCAGGACAGCCTCGGGGAGGCAGGGGCGTCAGAGAAATAAGAGTCTGATAGACTGAAGACAAGATCGGTGGCCTTGGGGGCTTCTGTCTGCAGACGCCTGGGTTGGAAGGCAGCTCACCGTCCATCCCTGACGATGACCGGACCAAGACCACCTGACGGAGCGTCCTGCTCCATAGCCCTCAAACCGCAGTGACCCTGGATTGGCCAGGCCTACAGCTGGGGTGGGCAGTGTGCTTAGCCTCCCTGGGCTTCAGGACCGGGGGCTGGATGTCCTGCCCGGTTTCCTGTGGGCCCTGCCACCCAGACAGCTTCCCCAGGACGGTCTCCCGGAGCCGACTCTGCGTCCTGCCTCCGGCAGGAGCCTGCGTCTCCCGCCCACATGCCTGCCATTCCACGGGCGGGCGGGGCCTCTGCCCGCTCCAGGCCGGTGTCCTCTGAGCCACGTGCTCCTGCTCACACGGCCACACCAGGACGCTTCTGAACACGGAAAACCAGGGCGGACACGTCACCGAGCTCAAGTGCCGCCACCCAAAGCTTTCGCCCGAAACGAAACCGTGAGAGAACACGTTTGTCACTGTGTCGTTAGCGTGTGCTGGCCACGCTAACGACCCGGGTTGGAAATGTAAACCCAGTCCCCAGTCTGTGATGCAGTT
>CM052541.1:189487202-189509934 GCA_028533065.1 Trachops cirrhosus
TAACGCTCTCGGCGGGGAAACAGGCCGGAAGAGAGCCCCCAGCCCCTCAGAGATGAGTGGCAAGTGGGCACAGTCTGGCCAGGGACCTGTGACATACACTCATCGTCTGGAAAAGGAGAAAGGGAAAGGGAGGGGGAGAGGAAGAGGGGAGAACAAACTGATATTAATAAAACATGTGAAGTGTGGGGTACAAATGAGTCCGGGAGAGAGGAGCTATTCTTAAACACAGCAGCCACCTGGGCGTGCAGAACAGTCTCCACGGGGGAGAGGAGCCAGCCCGCTCCCGACTTCTCCCCACGGGGACAGATGCCTGGAGGCCGGGGCGGCTGCAGCTGCACGGGGGAGTGAGAAGGACGGGGTGACCCAGTTGCCTCGCCAGCCGGGGTGTCATTGCACGTAAGGCGGCAGGGTGACAGAGCCCTGGAACCACAGCTCTCGAGAAAGCTGGCTTGGAGATCAGAGCACGGGCCAGCGAAACCTGCAAAGAACAAAGAACGACCCGCACGCCTCTCCCTCTGCCCTTTTCTCCCTCGCTTCTCTCTGAGTTCCTTTACAGGTATTTCTTGGTTTCCTTTCTTTTCTCTTTTCTGAGACAGCTGGGACTGGGGGCCTGCCAGCCGGCAGCGACAAGGTGCCCAGGCGGACTTTCCCGAAACACCAGAGACCGTGAACGAAAGTCCATTTTAGAAGTGACAGAGATGGCTACGCGACCCATTTCTCCTCCTTCGGCCACGGGGACAGATGGCGGGGGGCGGGGACCGGGCGGGGACCAGGCCCGTCGCTGGGGCCATGTGACAAGTTCTCACCAGGGGGACGTGTGCCACACGGCGGGGGTGACGTCCCCTCCCCTCGGGTTGACCATGGCAGCGACCCGTCATCCTGGTAACCGCTCGACTTCGGGGAGCAGGTGCCTGTGATCTGGAAGGTTCACCGCGAAACGCTAACGGGGGGCACATGTGTCTGCTGTGTTCGTCTCTCGCCTTAATATTCGCTGGATCCTTGGTTACGGCAACTTAGCCCGCTGCCCCGTGCAGCGGGAAAGCGAGCACCACGGACCACGCACGGCTTGTCCCTCGATCCCAAGGAAATGCAGCAGCAGGAACTCAGCGTGTCACAGGGCTGGGGAGGAGCCCTCAGAGGCACCCCCACGTCTCACCTTGTTCCTCCAGCCCAAACGAGCATTCCTCACTGAGACCTCCTCCTTCGTCCTCTGCTGGACGGCCGTCTGTGGGCGGACGGCCCTGCCCAGAGAGCTGGCCGCTCCCACGGCCCACGCTCCCCGGTCCGAGTTCACACCCACGACAGTGGCTCTCCCGCTGAGGGGTCTCCGAGCTGTCTCCGCCAGGAACCTGGGAGCGGGGGCTGGCGGGGAGGGGGCAGAAACCGATAAGTACACTCTCGCTTCACGACACGTCAAGGCAAGACTGAGTAACGTCCAGAAAATTTTCAAAGCGACGGGAGAGATCAGACGTGCTCCCGCCAAAAACGTCCCTTCCGCTGAGAACTGCACGGACCCAAATTTTCACGAAAGCAGGCGGAGCAGACTCCTGTCCCGGGGCCAGGAAGGCGTGGCCGGACCCAGACGCAGCGAGCACCACTGCAGCCGCCCAGAGGTGGCCGCAGCAGAGCCCGCGTGGTGAGAACAGAGCGAGAACCAGAGGGACAGTGGGGACAGCGGACAGTGACAACAGTGGCAAACGGCGAGCGTGGACAGTGAAGTCGCTCCCTGCAGGAGCCTTCCTGACCGGGAGGCGCCCGCGCGCACCGGTGAAGCTGCCCCCACAGTGGGAAGCCAGACCAGTCGGAGGCGGGGAGGTGCGGGACCGACGCTTGCCACGCGCCCCGTGCGCTTCAGAGGGAGGCAGGGACGTGGGCTTCTCTGTGTCTTCCTGTGGAGCAGGCGCCTGAACCCTTTAGAGGAAGCTCTCCAAGGACAGATACAGAAGGGGCGCGTTCTCAGGAGGAAAAGCGAGACAGGGAGAGCTCCACTATTTCAATTAAAGAGAGAAAACCAGACGAGGCAAGGAAAATGCCCAGATGGAAACGCCAGAGGAGAAGCGGTTCGATGGCAGGCACGGTCTAACCCACGTTGTCCGGCCTTCCTGGAGGAGTCACTGCACACGGGCCTTCTGGGCCACTCCGGCCTGACCACACCCAGGCGCCCAGAGTCCCAGCGCCAGGCTTCGAGAAACTGCTGAAAACCGGGACGGAGAGGAACAGCGTCCGCCCTCCGTTTCCATTTGCCACAGTGAAACCCTGCTTCAGGGACCTGCCTTCTCCCTCCCCTCGGGCGCCGCGACCGTGCCAGTCCCACGAACCCACGGACCAGGGCCGTGGCCCCTGCGCGGCCGCCCCAGACCGGCCACACCAAGCCTCCTGCGTCCCGGGAGTCTGTGCACCCTGCAGCCCCGCGGTGCGGCGAGCCTGGGCAGCACGCAGTTCGCCCAGGGGTGCGCCCAGAGAAGCAGCCACCGCGGTTCAGGACGGTTTATGGACAGGGATATTCGCCCCAGCGTCCTTTATAGCGATGGAAGCTGGGGGAACCAGCTGTCTGTCCCCGGGTGTGGGTAATAAGCCGCGCTGGAGGAGCCGGGGAGGCAGCGGGGAAAGAGGGGCGGCCGGGTCCCTGAGATGGAAGACCGCCGAGCCGACTATGGAGTGAGAACGGCGGCCGGGTCCCTGGCACCACGTGGCCCGTTTCTCTGAGTTGATCCGCCCGCCCCTTTGTCTCCCACCCGGCCCCAAACCCACAGGAAGGATGTCTGGCCGGTGCTGATTGCGAGCAGCGGGCTGGGTGGAATGTGGGTGGGGCGGAGGCCGACGGGACTTTTGTTTCGGAGTCTCTTCCCACTTCCCCACCGTTTGCTTTGCGCACTGGGCTGCCCTTGGAGACGGGAGCGGGGAGGGGAGGCGGTTTTCCTCAGTGCGGAGATCCCTCCGCAGGAGCGTTTGGACACGGCCGTTCTGTCATGAGAAAGGGCCCCCCGACCCCGGGCCCCATCGGACCCGCTCAGGCGCGGGAATCTTCGGGGGCCTTGCGGCCTCGCAGACCCACAGGCCCAGGCGCTTCCCTCTCCACCTTCATCTTCTCTGGGGGGGGGGGGGGTGGCGAAGGCTGCCGTCTGGTTGGGAGTGAGTGGGCTCTGGACGCGCGCGGGCACTGCGATGCGCACAGCAGCACACAGGACTGAGCCTGGCCGGTTATGACCGTGTTGGCGCGCCAGGTCCCGTGTGGTGGCCGAGGAAGCGGGCAGTTCCAACAGCTCCGTCCTCCACGCGGGGTGGGCTCCCGGGGGTCCGTCCTCACCCCCCGTCCTCCGCTCCCTGTCCTGTGACGGCGTCTGGGTGATGGGTGTGCGAGGACAGCGCCCAGGGGCTGCGTCGTGTCGGTGCCGGGACTGGTGCCCACGGTGGGGCGGCCTCTCCCCGGCAGGGTCCCCCAGGGGCCCAGCCCGTCCAGAGCTGCGGCCTGAGCGGGAGGGGTCTTGCTCCTACAGAAAAGGGGCACTTCGTCCGGCTTTTCCGGTTTTTAGGACTTTGAAGACAGACATGAGTTCCCAGCAGGTGTGGCCATGGCGCCTCTGACGCCCACCACCCTCCCACAGAAATCCCGACACGGGCCACCGAGACTCTGCCCGTCACTGGGGCCGACACGGGGACAGTGGTCACAGGCGTGTGGGCACCTGCAGTGTCTCGAGTTGTGGCTTCAGACACTCTACACACCCTGGGACAGTGGCTGCTTCCCGTTCCTCCGAGGACGAAACGGGGACTTCAGGGCGATGACGAGCTCCCGTTGGGACACGTAGCCAGTCCGTCCCCCGGCTGAGGGCCGAGACGGAACCCAGTCTGTCCGTGTCCAGAGACCTGCCCCTCCATGGTCTGGAGGAGGGACCGTCACTAACTGCCCGGTCAGGTCCCCGGGGAGTATGACGTCACACAGGCCTGGGCACGGCCGGCTGCTGAGAGACACGCAGCGGAAGTGGGTGGGTGACAGGCGGTGGGAGGACACCCGGGTTTTGGGCACAGATAACAGTCGTCCTCTGCAAATGCCATGTGGCAGGGTCCGGCGGTGCGCAGGCAGCTGGGCCCGTCCTGTCCCCGCCTACAGAGGCGCTCAGTGACGGGGATGACAGCCGCCTGTGTCCCCAGTGGGAGCAGGTGGGAGAGAACTCAGCTGTGCGCTGGGATGTGACGTCATCTGGCCTCACGGTCACGGCCGGGGGCCTGGGGCCCTCAAGCTCAGGACCGGCTGTGTGCACAGGGCCCTATTTCCTGCTCCGGGGTCCGGCCGCCCCCTGGCCACTCAGCGCCCTTCCCCAGGGCTGCCCCTCTGCTCCCCGCAGGCCCCCCGCCCATGGGCCAGGCCTAAGTGGGGTGGGGGCTGGCGGGGCGCGGGGACCCTGCTTTGCAGACCTGGAGCTCTGACAGGCAACCCCAGGCCCGGAGGTGGGGGGACGGCAGGAGGCCCCCACTCCAACTTCACCAAAGCCTGGGGGCGGAGGCGTGCTGGCTGGTCAGTGGGCTGACGCTCCCGTCTCTGTTCAGCCTGCACATCAGAGCCGGACCGGGCAGCGTGGGTAGCGTGTCCTCGGCTCCTGCCAGGGGCGCGGTCCCAGCAGATGGCAGCAGACTCGGCTCCCGTTTGTGCCCCTTCCCTCAGCGCCCGCCCCGCCCTGAGCTTCCTCCTGAGTGCCTCAGAAACCCCCGAAGGCTGTGGTCAGTGGCCTCCAGGCCCCGCCCAGGGTTGAGACCCAGGACCCCCGAGGGGTGACAGTTTAGGCCCATCAGTGGGGACAGCCGTCAGTCACACTCACGGGGGGCCCTCCACTCCCGGGGTGGCTCAGGGAGCCCCACCCCGCAGCTGGTGGGAGGGAGGGCACTGCCCACAGCGTCTGGCACCAGGGGGACCGGCCACGGTGACCTCGTTCCCGCCCTGATTCATCCCTGCCCAGCTGCCCGCCCGCCCTTCCCGTTTCCTGGTGGGAGGCCACACGTTTCCTTTTTCTTTCAAAGCCCGTTTGAGTCAGAGTTTCTGTCCCCGTCGCTGGAAGCCCCACCCAGGCCCTTCAGGGCTCCCACCCAGGGACCCACAGTCCCAGGGCCTTACGGCCAAGGACGCCAGGGCCCCGACCCTCAGGGGCCAAGCCCCGACCTTGCCCGGACCTTCACGGGGAGGGAACCCCAGTCAAGGGGCCCCCAGGGCTCCGCTCTGGTCACCCACAGACAGAAAATTCATGGGTGTCTGCTGAAACCCAGTGCTTTGGATTTCAAACGTGTTTCTTGGGAACACAAGCAAACTGAAATGCCACTTCTCAGGCCTGTTAAGATACTAAGTCTGACTCTGTCCCGTGGGTATTAAGGTCAGGGTGCCGAGTGAGGGTGTTACAGACACGTCTTCCCCAGCCTTGTGAAAGTGCCCGCGTCGGGCACGGCCACGGCCACGGCCAAGGTCCTGTGAGTCCCCGGGAGAAAAAGCCACGAGCACAGAATGTGAATTCGGGGCTTCTTAGGTTCCACGGTCCAGCCTCCCCACAAAGGTAGCAGCATGCAGAGCCTCCAGGGGCAGAAAACGCAACCCTCGACCCACAGGCTGGTCGGGTCGGGATTCCTGCGTGAAGACAACCGTGCATTTAAATAATATTCTTGTCCTTTGATTCAAAAAGATAATTTAATTAAAAGCAAGAAGACTCATGTCAAATGCACAAGAACTTACAAAGCATGTAGCTTCCTGGAAAAATGTACTTGAAAATGGAGACAAAAAGCAAAAACTGGCTCAAGAATGTGAAAGTCACTCCATCGGCACGCTGGCCGGGGCTGCCGAGACCAGTTCAAATGAAACAAAACGCCTCGCGGCCACCAGCCCCGGAAAGTGACACAGAATTACAGCGGGGCCCCAGGGCCAGCCAGGGGCTGAGCCCCAGAGAGAGAGAGTGGGGGCCGGGCGCTGAGGGTGCGGGGTGTGGGGCCGGGAGGGGAGCGAGCGGTCTCCTGCGGGCTGCCTGCCGCGCACTCGCACGCACGCACACAAACATGCACTCACGTGCATGTGCACATGTGAGCACACCCACCCACATGTACACACGTGTGTGCACACACGTACACATATATACGTGAACACAGATTTGTGCACACACTCACATGTGCACATATGCACACACAGATTCATGCACACACTCACCCGTGCACGTATGCACACACACAGAGATTCATGCACACACAGGCACAAATACACACTCACACACACAACTCTGTGTTATTTCAAAAATGCAGGTTAATTACTTTGAAAACCTAAATATATTCACCAGTCTAATTTAAAATAGGAGAAGGATCTTCCAAAACAATAATAGCAAGGTAGGCTCTATGTTTTACTCGTGATTTTCAATTTTCAAATTTAGTGTTTTCCCCCATAATTGTAGCCATTTTGAAAACTACACGCAGCATCATTACCTTATATTTTCCCTTAAATAGACTCCTTGTTGACTTACAAGCACGTATAACCTCTCCGTCTCTTTGTTAAGCAAAGTGACCCCCGCGCCCCGGGCCTGCGGCATCCCCCCAACAAGCGCTGCACTGCGCGATGACTGACACAGAAGTGCGCCCACGCAGGCCACCTCCAGCTGTCCCCTGCAACGCGGGGACATGCGTCCGGCCCTCAGAAACGGTTGTCTAGCACCTGAGTGATAATACTGGATGAGGTTTGGCTTCTCTTTTTCCTCCTCACAGGCCGAAGGAACGAAGCACGGATGGTTTTAGCGATGTGTGTGCAGCTTTTGACGTGGGGGCTCAGAGCAGGGCCCAGGACCCCCGTGTGGGTCACACACCGAGCACACGGAATATGTGCACAGGCTCGCCCGAGACACGAAGCTCCGGGATCTCACGGAGACTGTCTGCGGCCCTGCCGCAGCCCAGGGCACGTGGTGGTCACGGGCCCCCCAGAGGACGTCACCCGCCGGCCGCAGGACTAGCCCACCCACCCCATCCCAGCTGAGCTCCGGCGTTTACCCCCAAGGGCTCGGCCTCCCCTGGCCCCCGCTCTGGGCAGCACACGCAGAACCTGATTTTGATGGTCCGTTCCTTCCAGGACAAAGGTGCCCGCCCCTTCCCCGGGCCCCCGTGGCCCAGCTCCAGGGACAGATGCAGCAGGCCAGCCCTGGGCCCCCGCCCAGCGGCCGGTGAATCGCTTCCATGTCCCTCCTGCCCGGTGGGGACAGAGGGAGGCGTGGGCCCGGGTGGGCACCCTGCTGACAGTCTGGGAGGCTCTTCCGGGTCGTCCTTGTCCGTGGGCCTGGGCTTCTGGGTCAAGGCTTGGGAATGCGGAGCAGCGGGAGACCAAGGGAGGGACGGGGTCAGGGCCAAACCGGGGCTCAGACAGGCGGGGGACTCGGCCTCACTCACACAGCTCACGGGCCCGGGGGCAGAGACCACGGCCAGGTCCGAGCCCGGAGCCTGCTCTTTAAACCGGTCAGAGAGAAATAGGGGAGAGGGTGGACGATAACCTGACTGTCCTGCACTGCAGTCCAGACAGACCCGGGCAAACAGCGCAGGGCCCGGGGACCCCCGCCTCGTCGGCTCACTCGCGGGCGCGCAGGTCCCGGCTCCAGAACTGAGGAGCTGGTGCAGAGCGGAAGACTGGCATCTGTGAAAAGCCCCGTGAGATCCGTGCCAGGCAGATGGCAAGCACCAAGCAAATGGTGCCAGGACGGTGGCGATATTGGCTCATTGCATACCAGGCACAGGCCTCACCAAGAGGCACTCTCCTGACGGTGGAGGAGTCTTTCCAGGGAGTAAATAAAGCTGATTTGTTTCATAACTTCAGGGTGTGCCCTCGTCAATGACAGAAAGGTGCGGGTCCACCTCCTGGGGACCAGTGACTGCAGCCTCCAGGGCAGGAGCCAGGATAGGGCTGGTGGCTTCTCCTCCACGTGACCAGAGGCCTCAGGCCCCGGGAAGCCTGGAAACTGCTTCCTTCCTTTTAAGCAACTGCAGCAACTGGGCAGGTGGGGACTGGGAGGTGGGTTCTGGGGGCGGAGCGCAGTGACCCCTGGGGCAGACTTTAAAAACAGCTGAGCGCACATGACCCCTGCGCACCTTTGTGCCGACGGAGGCTCTCTCTGGGGGCGGGCGGCCGAAACGTCCGAATCGGCTCGCTCAGGACTGGTCAATGACTCCTTGTTCCGTGTGAAGAGCTTTATTTTCAGAAACAGTATTTTCAGAAACAGTGTGTCCTGGGACCCAAGGGGGAAGAAGCATGCACCATCCCACAGGTGACCGGTGTCCAGCTCGACTGGGGGGCCTGGAGGGAGGGGCCTCGCCAGCAGGTAGGAAAGCCCACCCTCCAGGAACAGGTGGGCTGGGGAGAGCCAGGGGTCCCTGCTCCTCCCCCAGGGAACAGGGCGGGCAGGCTTCTCCCACCCACCCACCCCCGCCGGGCAGGGTGAGTCAGGACTTCCTGTCCACACCCGGATCCAGATCTCCCTGCCCTCCGTGGCCTCTCCTGAGGCCTGGGGATGAGAAGAAACCAGCCAGGGACATCACCACACAGGGAATTCCTGGTGCCTGAGCAAACCCGTCCCACCGGCCTTTCTGGTTTCGCCACATGACCGGCTGAGTGTCCCTGGCTGCTGTCCTCTTGCTCAGGAAAGCAGATCAGAGAGCCAGCCGGAACTTCCTCATTCCACAGCCACTCCACTGGTGCAGGTCCCCTCCCTCCGACGCTACCCAAAGTGGCCCTGGGCTCCCAGTAGCCTCCAGGGGGCCACGCCTGCTCGGCCTCCTCCGCCAGGGGGCCCACGCCAGGCTTTCCTGGGACAACTGTGCACCTCCTGAGTGCTCGCGGCTGGGCTCCGGGGCAGAGCCGCCTGGGGAGAGTTTGGAGGCTCTTGCTCTGCGTCTCAGGGAAAGGCCATAGAAGAGGCAGTGACGCGAGAGCGTCCTCGCCCTTTGGAATTTGCATGGCGCTGAGCTAGGAGAGCGGACTCTCAGAGTCGGCTGCATGCTGAAGTAGGGCAGGTTTCGGGGTGTGGTGTGGTTCCGAACTTGCAGACGAGGGTGTCGCCATAGACGGGGGAGGAGTCAGGACAGCACCACCCAGACTGAGCCGGAGTGTCGGCTCCCGTGTGCAGACTGGACAGTGGGTGCTGGGCGCTGACCTTGGAGTGGGCATGTGAGGGCGGAGCGGTACTGGCACAGGCCGGGTGCCGGGTGGGCAGGTCCGGGGTGGGCAGAGAAGGAGGGGGCAGAGGAGGCAGGTGTGAGAGGCGAGGCCCAGGGCAGCAGGAGGGGGAGCCACAGTGAGGGCCCAGCTGCTTTGCCAAGAAGGACTCTGAGAGGCGAGGGGCGAGGCAGAGAGGCTGAGTGTTGGGAGCCTCTGCAGTAAGCAGACAGAAAGGCGAGGATGCCGGCACCAGGCGGGAAAGCGGGACAAACCTGTGTCTGGGTCTGAATTTTGGAAGTAGAGCCAACAGAATTTTTGACAGACTCGGGAATGGGCGTGGGAGAAAGATAGGGGCCGGGTGGGCTCCCGGGCCCCCACCCGGGCAACTGGAGGGCGCGCCTGGGGCAGGAGCCGAAAGCCCCTCTGAGGCCGGGGCGGGCCGGGGGCAGAGAACACAGCCCACTGCGGTCTGCCCTCCCCGCCCCCGCCCTGCTGGAGAAACACACGCTTGCTGTCCGCAGTGCAGCCGCACGGTAGTTCAATCAAGAAATTGGAAACCCACAGAATGCATGAGCCCAAAGCTGTCAGGCGCGCACGCAGAGTCTACCCGAGCACAGATGGGACTACGACCGGGTGCGGCGGGATCGTGGGCCCAGAGGTCCGCAGCTCCGGTCCGAGACACACAACCCACAGGAGCCGGGGGGCGGGGGTGCAGAAAAGCAAACCCCGTGGGAAGTTACGACGTGAGGACACATTTAAATGTTTTCACACAAAAGTTGACTCTAACCCCAGACTTTTAGTTTAGTTTTTTGAACCTGAGAGTTTTTGAGAACTAATACCGCTTCCGGAAAAAATGCCCCCACACTGCCACGTTTCCTCCCCTTCGTTTCCAGCCGCGCTCTGTCCGGCGAGACGTGAGTGACGCGGAACCCAGCACACGGTGCGTCTGAGGCCGCCGGTCTCTGTCTCGCACCAGGATCTCCGTCCACGCTCTGTGCGGACTTGGCCCCGAGCAGCCTCTGGACGGAGCACGCAGCTCGCACGGTGCTTATGTCCGGGCACGGGGTTCGGGCGAGTCCTGCTTCTCTGGACGCAGCGTCCCATCGCTGCAGTAGTGACCCAGGAGAGAGAAGGACAAACGCCCACAGATGTGCGGCTCCCGTCCTGCTGGCCGCTTGCCCCCCCAGGAGGGGGTCCTTCCAGTGTGGGCTCGCCCCCCGTCGCTGCCCTGCTCCTCAAACACAGAGCCTTCCCGTCTCCACCTAATTGGAGCCATCGGAGGGGGGGCCTCGAGGACAGAAATGTCCTTCTGTGAAGCACAAGATGGCCATTACTCTCGTGGGGCGGTCATCAGTGGAGAGGTGGCCGGCTGAATTACAGTGTTTAGGACAAAAGAAAACAAAACAAGACCCAGAAGGGACTTTGGTGAAGAAATGAGGGCTCTACCGCGGTAGCCTGGCCTGGGCACCCCCGAGCGTTCTCCTGCCTCTGCCCTCAACGAGGTGATGGAGGGCGGGGTGGGGGGCACAACCCCCACCTTCACCACAGCGCGCGCTCGGAGCAGGGGGCACACATAGTCAGCACAGTCCACACCCCTCCCTGAGTCCCGCGGAGCCTCGGATCGTGGGGGCGCCGCGCCCGGCCCTGGGCACCCCGGGGCGAACGCCAGTCCAGCCAGGAACACGGCCGGGCGGTCCAGGTGAGCGGGCACACACCCGCCCTGGGCGCCTCACCGTAGGGCGGTCCACGCACGGTGAGCTCGGAGGCACAGGGCGGGGGGACGGACAAGGAGGGGAGACGCTCTGCGTCCCACCGCTGGGCACCCAGCCTGCCTTCTCCCCCTCCTGTGCGTCACACACCCCTCTCTGCTGAAGCAGAGGCGCACCCTCTGCGGAACTATTTCCCAGGGCCCCACAGCAGGACTGCTGGGATGGGGCGGAGGCTTCAGGGCAGACCCCCCAGGAAAGATGTCTGGACAGGTGAGGTATGATAGAGTCGCACACCCGAAACCTATGCAGTTTTATCAACCAGTGTGACCCCAATAAACTCCATCCAAAAGGGTCCAGGTGGGTCCATGCAGCCCAGCACCATTCACTGAAAAGATTTGGCTCTCCCCGCTTTTAACGAAAATGTGGCGCCTGTGCAAGGGCAGGGCAGCTCCCCGACTGCCTGTCCTGTGTGTGCTTTGTGCCAGTGCCATACTGCTTGCATTACTGTAGCTTTAGAGCATGTTTTGGTGTCTAGCACTGTAAGACCTCCAGGTGTGTTATGTTTCTGAAGATTGGTTTGGCTATCCTTGGCTTTTCTCACTTCAATAAAAAAATTTTTGAGTCAGCTTATGAATTTCCAAAGAAAAATAAAAATAAAGTGGGTTATTCAGCTAGATGGAACGTTGATGTGATGGCCACAGCCGCAACAGCCATTTTGCAACCATGAGGAATTTGAAACAGACAGAAAAGGCGTAGGTCCCTGATAATGGGGGAAGGGGGGTGCGACAAACAACTCTCGGCAGTCGGGGACTCCACAGGTCCCCCAGCCGGTCTAGCTCTGACCTCAGAACACGTCCTTATCACTATCGGTCATTGGTTTCCAGACAGGCGGCCTTTCTGCCGAGCTTTGGATTTAATAACATTTGGGATGGAAGCTCAGGTTCTTTCCCCACCTCTGGGATCTCCGAGTCGATTCTAGCAAACAGGAAATGGGAAATGGAGGGAGTGTGTGTGATCGGATGAAAGGTATCTAACAGCCCGAGCACTGGACGTGCAGTAAAACGCTGACCACTTCCCCTCTGGGACTGGCACCCGGGTGACGTGTCTGCCCTTGTCACTCCTGTCAATGTCGTGCTGGAGACCCGAGCCAGTCGATTTAAAACGAGAACTAGAAATAAATACAATGCTAGTTATTTGCAAATGACATAATTTGTATATTCAGGAAACACAAAATGAGTAAATCTAGTCAAGCACGTGTAAAAACCCTGCACAGAAACTCCGTAACTGTGTGGGGGCAGATACATCTGTCCTGAGGAGGAGTGCCAGCTGCCGGACCCTCGGCCCTGAAGCGGAAGTGGCGGCGGTGACTCTGTCCCATGGGGTGGGGGTGGGGCTGGCGTGTTCCTCTTCCCCGTGGCCACACCCCAGGGCCCCCCAAAGCTGAGGGTCTGAAAACAACAGAAAGGCCTTGCTCTCTGTGGCTCATCTCGGCTGGGCTTCATCCTGACGCCTGAGCGTGCCGACGGCTGGAGGCGGCGCCCCCCACGGGGCCGACCTGCAGGACCAGGGCCGTCCGGGGAGCGGGCCAGCCCGAGACGCCAGGGGTCTCAGGCGCAGCCCCCAGCGGCGCGGGAGGGCCCAAGCGCCGTTCCGCTGGTGCAAGCAGGTCCCAGGCTCCCGCCCGTCCTGTCCTCCGGGTGTCACGTCGGTGGAAGTCTGCTGACAGTTGGGACCGCGAGTCTTTTGTGGTTAAACCCACCCGTCTTTCACTCCTTTGCCTTTGGGGGGCTTGCTGGGAAAGGCCTTCCCTCCTTCTTTCCCACTCTCATTCATTTTCATACACTGGCTTTAGACTTCTCTTTATAACATTCAGGCCTTTGTGTGAAAATTGTTTTTGTAAACACCGTGAATTGGGATCCAACTTTTTCTCTCAAGTAGGTAAAGGATTGTCCTGATGCCACGGGTTGAGTGATCTACAGTTCCCTCGTGAGTTTGCGGGGAGTCCGGACCTCCCGCTCCGGTCCCTGAGCGCGCCCCCCGTCCTGGCGCCTCTGTGTCGCACGCTGGTTTGCTCTCCGCGGCTCTCTCTCGGGCTCTGTCTCGGCTCTTCTCACGGCACAAGTGCCCTGGTCGTGCTCTCCGGTTTTACCGACACACTCCCTTCGGCGGCCGCCAGGAGAACCTCTCCCCACCGTCATTCACCCGCCGCTCGCACGTGGGGCGCACAGAGCGACTTCGGCGCGGTGTTTTGAAACCCACGACTTTACGTGGTTTTTCACAGTCACTGCGTTGTGATGACGCTCGGTTTTATGAGCAGGACGCGCACATTGCCTGTGGCCAGGCGTTTAAGACCAACCAATGGCAGAGGGAAACCAGAGCCCGGGGCTGTGGGCATGCGGTGTCCCAGGCTCCCTCCCAGGCTCCGTGTCAGAGGGTCACCAGAGCCAGGCGCTGCCCGGTCTAGCTATTCTCTGGGTAGGGGAACCCCAGTACCGAGCCAAGGCTGCACCCACGAGATAGCGGTCACTCCTCGGGGGCCCGCCCCGGTCGGTGGGTAGACGGTAAATCTGCCTGGGGTCAGTTTTCGCCCAGAGTCTGTGTGCAGAGGTGCTGCAGGGCGCCCCCGCCCCCCCCACACCCCCTCCCCTGCGCAGCTGTGGGTGGAGGGTTGCTGAGCCATTAAAATCTGTCTGTCTCCCCAGGAGGTGCAGAGAGAAAATCCTGGGTGATTGGCAGGCAAATTGGAATCCGTGCGCCGAGTCCCTTCTCATTTGCAAATATATTAGTGAGCAGCCCGAGGTCTGTGCCGATTCCGTTAATCTCGCCGCACAAAGGGGCACCCGCACTGAGAGCAGAGCCGGGGGGTTCCAGGCCGAGGCCGCGCGGCTGCCTGCTGAACACACCCCGCGTTCAGCCGAGGAGAGGAGACCCTGGCTTGGAAACAGCGACTGACAGGACAACACCTTTTGAATGGTGACGAGACGGCATAATCGGCTGGATAATAGCAAAGGCCCAGATGTTTTTAGGCTGACACAGAGGTGGGGCGGCGGGGTGGGGGGCGCCTAGGGCAGGTCCTTGTCAGGAGGCTGAGCGGGAAAGGAGCAAAAATGCTCTGTGTTCTTTGGTGAGCCCTCGATGTTTAGATGATTTTTTAAGAAGCTAATTTCCAGAACACACGTTTAAATGCCGGTAGACTGCCAATGAGCGTTGGAACACAGCTGCGCAGGACCCTGAGGCCACGCTCGGAAGCTCCCGCCTGCAGGGAGTGGGGGACGCTGGGAGGGTGACCAGATGCAGAACTAGGTCCTTCCTGTCCCTTCTCGTCCTCTCTCTCTCTCACTGGCCCTTTCCAAAGAAGATGTCGCACAGAAAACACTCAAAAATGGTTCCCATAAACTTGGTCCTAAGGTTCATTCCGTCGGTCGATGAACGCCGAGTACCCGCTCTGTGGGGACGCTGCCGTGGGCTCGGGGGACAGAGCCGTGGTCTGTCAGGGACGCCGACCGCCCTGCCTGCCGTCCTTCCTCTGAGGTCTCTCCATTCCCGCTGAACACGCAGCTCTTCCCAGAAAGCCTCCCTGGGGCTCATCGCCCCCGGCCCCCAGCCAGCTCAGCAGCCTGGCCCCGCTTCTCCATGTCTCTGCGCGGATCTAACGCGCAGACCAGAGCGCCACACGGAAGGTGCACAGGGGGCCAGGCACACCTTGGGCTGCAAGCTTGCTTCTGCCCCTCCTTCCAGCCAGGGCCCAGGGAGGGCCACTGCCTGCCAGCAGGACCCTGGCACCCCGGGAGCGTGACCTCCACCGCATCACTCACCACGGCAACACAAGGCCTCACGTGCACTCACAGATGGGGAAACCGAGGCTCAGGGGCCGAGATAACGTGTGCCTGCGTGTGTTCCCCTGTCCAGCGTCACCCCTTTCAGAAGTCCCTCCCGCTCCATGGTGACCTCCTCTGGTTCAGCGGCTCTGTGCCCCTGCTGTCCCCTCTGTCGATGGGCAGGCAAGACCCCAGCCGGACCTAGGGGAGGAGTTCCCTCTGCTCCCTGGAGCCCCCCACCCAGGAGCCCACAGGCGGGCGGGCAGAGGATGGCCCTCTCTCCCGTGGGACGCCAGGCACTTGTCCCTCGCTGCTCAGCGCCAGCGGCCGGCGGTATTCCCTGGAGCTCGCTGGCTGGCGTGATTTCTGTGACCTGCAGCTGGGCCATGGGGACCTGGCTGCGAAGCTGGGCTGTGTGTGCAGCCCGTGTCCCAGAGCTTCCCCGTCCCCGGACCGTGGGTGTCTCCCCGTCCCCAGCCCGGCTCCAGGCCCCCAGGGAGCCGCTCCAGCACCGGCGTTGGACGTCCCAGCCCAGGCAGCCTGACCGTCGGGGAGCGTGGGGCCCTGTCCGGGCCTGCCCCTGTCACTGCCCCCTGCCCTCTGCCCTCCGGACTGTGGTCTGAACCCTGACAAGTCACGGCGGCTCCGACCCGGATCCCCGCACTGAGCTCACACCACACACTCACTTCCTACTCACATCCCCTCAGGCGTCCCAAGTGGCCTGGGCCTGGCAGGTCCCCCACCGGACCTGCCGCCCGCCCCAGTCGGCTTTGCTGCCCCCACGCCCGTCGCCACAGGGGCCCCAGGAGTCCCGCCTCTCCCTCCGTCTCTGACCCGACCCAGACCCTCCCACGAGTCTGTGCACTGAGATAAACCAGACCCCTCCCTCCTCTTCCCCACACTCAGAGTTGCCCTGTGTGCCTGCGGCCCTGTCATCACAGCCCCCCCCCGACGCGGCCACCGTGTGGGGGCCCACGTGGGAACAACCGACTGGTGGGGCGCTGGTGGCCCCCGGGGCGTTTTCCTGGGCGGCAGCGGGAAGGGACCGCGGGTGCAGAGGGGTCTCCTGGGGCCTCAGCCGGGCCCTGGCGCGTCTGGCCTGCTTGCTGAGAAGAGAGCACGATTAGGGACGGCCCCCCCACCCCCACGCCCAGGACACGCCTCCAGGAGGCCCGGTGGGTCTCGCCCTCCTCTTGGTGTTTGCACAGCGTGGGCTTTTCTGGCCAAATAGTTTGCTTTAAACAATGGCCTGGATTCATCCCTCGGAGACAGACATTCAACCCACTGTTTTCCGCCTCTTGAACTCGGCTGTGCCCTTGGATCTGGGCGACATTGTGTAACTTCCTGCGGTGTGTGTGTGGGGGGGGGCGGCGCCCCGGAGAGCAGGAGCTGTTTCAACCCCACACGCCACAGTGGTGGCCGGGAGCGCGGCAGCTGGCTGGCCGGCCCCTCAGCCCGTCCCTGAACTCCCGCTGCCCCTCGGCCCCGGGCTCTGCTGACAGCATTCCCAGCTCCTTCGTAGGCCTCGCCTGTGGGCTGCCCCTCCCCTCGGGCACAGGAGCAGCGGCCTGAGAACTGGAACGCACAGGGAGCCACGCCAAGGGCCAGCCAGACCTCGCGGCCCGTGGGCAGGCCTGGGCTCCGAGCGGCCAGTGGCCACAATCGCTCTGCGGGCTGGCTCTTCCCCCGAGGCCTGGGCTCCTAGGCGGGGGATGGAGGCCGAGGACCCGGAGGGACACTGTGGGTCGGCCATCGGGACCTCTTCTGAGCGCCACCTGGCCGGGGGCCCCGAGCGGGGGCAGGACCGAGACCCATCCTGCGGGCAAGGCTGGTGGCGTGCCCTGGTAATCCTGCCTGGTGTCTCTGTCCAGTGCAGGGACTCTGACAAGGGGCTGCAGTGGACAGCCCCCAAACCGAGTCCCAGGTGGGCACCGCCGAGTGGGTCTGTTTAGCTGGAGCCAAGACGGGGCTTCGAGTCGATGCCTGGGGGTGGCGTGCCCTCCCAGGACAGAGGAGGGCCCATCGAGGGGTGGTGGCACCCCCAGTTCACCAGACCCTGCCTGTCTCCTGTGTGGGGCTCGAAGCCTTACCCAGTGGGCAGACACTGCGCTCCCCCATTTCACAGATGAGGGCCGTGGAGCCTGGAGCGGGGGACTCGGACAGACGCAGGCCCCGTCCCTCTGTGTTCGTTGTCCCGGTTCTGAGGGGGTGATGGTGACCCCTTGGACGACCCCATGGATGACCCCACAGGCCCGCTCGGCAACCGAGCTCCCTGTGCAGCCCTGCCCTCCCCTGGCCCAGCACGGGGCGGAGGGGGCCCTCAGACCCCTGCCTTGTGACCCTTCCTTCCCCTCTCACCCTCTCTCTCCTCTCTCTCTCTCCCCGGCCCCCCACCTGCTGTTGCTGATGGCCCGTAGGTCCCCGCCTGCGCTCTGAGACCCTGCATGCACGGTCTCCCTGCAGGCGGATCCCGACCACGGCATCACGCTGCAGCGATGGAGGAGGAACCCTGCTCACGCCCGCAAGGTCGGCGTTGGGACGCGGCGGGGCCGACGTGGGCCCTGCTGCCGGGGAGGCCTGGGCACAGCAGCCCAGGTGGGGACCGGCTGTCACTGCGGGGACGGCGGCGTCTGCCGGCAGGCGTGCTCCCGGGCCGTCCTCCTGACCCTCTTCCAAACGCTCCGCCCGCGCTCCCTGCACCTCGAGTTCCGGTGCTTCGTGAGGGGCCTGGGTCCCGACCCTCTGGGCGGCCCTCTGCAGCCTGGCCCCCCGCCCCCCGCCCTGCCCTGGCCCACGCCCCCAGGCCGGGCCTGCCAGCACCGACCGGTCCTCTCGGTCAGCCCGTGGCCGCAGACTTGTGGACAGGTCCTTCGTGTGGCCTGGGTGTGGACACGCTGCCTCGTGAATTCTACGCACAGAGCGCTGACAGGACCTCAGCGCTGCCTCCCGCGGGCGACCAGCACGGCCACACCCAGCGGGGACAGGCCTTTCTCAGCCCGGCCGGCAGTCTGCGGGGACCTGCTTTCACTCCTCCACCCTGTGACCGGCCACCCGCACTCACCTGTCGCTGCTGAGCGCTGGGAGCGGTGTGACCTCCGTGAGGCTGTCCGACAGGGAGCCGACCTCCGTGACCCCAGCAGAGTGCAGGCCCAGTGTCCGCCCACACCCCCCGTCTCCTGACTCAGCTGCTGACGGCTCTCTTCCAGGCCCTGTTCCTTCTCACGGATGCTGGCCCGCAGGGAGCCCCTCCTCGCTCTCGGGGTCCACGGAGGGCCTGGCCGTCGGCCTGCTCCCCGCACCCGTCTCCCGGTTGCCCCAGGACTGACCCCACTGCCGCGGAACTGAAGCTGGTCCACGCCGAGCCCCCCCCCCCCCACCAGACTTCGGTTCTCCCGATGCCCCTGATTCTCTGGCTGCCTTCTTTTGGTTCCTCACCTGGGCGTACGTTTGCCGTTCCTCTGGGGACTGCCCGAAATGCCCCTCTTCTGGACTCTAGAACATTCCACGCCCCCTGGCCCTATGGCAGCACCGACATGTCCTTCACCACTGCGCTCTGTGAGTTTGTCCAAGCCCTCGGACAGACGTCCCCCGGAGTGGGGACCCGGAACCGCCTGCCGCTGCCTCCACCGGGAACCTGGCGTGCTCGCTGGCGCGCGAAGGACAATTCAGAATCCGGCCCCTGGTCACGGGCCTCCGGGCCAGTGGGCCGTCCACCCCGTGCAGCCCGCGGGAGGGACGGCAGAGCGAGGTCCCGGGCACGGCTCTCGCTGACGGCCCAGCTTCTCCTCCTGCGTGACAGCCCCCTGCTGGGGGGGGCGCGTCAGGGCACCGGCACAAGCACTCGGAGTGGACGCCCCTCCCCTTCCGCGCTCGCCAGCCCACTCAGGGACGCTGCCGTCTCCTCGCGGGCAGGGCTGGTGCGTGGTCAGCGCACACCGGACGGTTGTGTCTGGCCCTTTGTCATTGCTCTGCTTGGAGGTTGAGTCTGGGCTGCCGAGATGCAGGTGGGTCTGCGTGGACGAGGGACGGGCCGCGGTGGTCAGCTCTGGGGTCAGCCGGCCATGGCCATCTGCTCTTCGGACGCCCGCTGGGAGCTGGTAGGGAGGTGGCTAACGGGGTCGGAGCCCACAGCCCGGCGGCTGCCAGTGAGGGAGATTATCCTGGACACCCCGGTGGGCCCAACCCCGCCGTGGGGAGGGCTCAGGGGAGAGCAGAGGCCCCCAGATGAAGAAACGCCCCGTACGCAGGCCCTCGGCCTCCACTCCCGGTGGCCGGCCCGGGGTTGCCGGGCCCCGAAGCCACTCCATCTCTTAACAGGACTCCTTTCCCACGGGCCTGCCTCTCGGGTTGATCCCGACTGGCGCTGATTTTGGTACCAGAAGCGTGGACAAAAGCCAGCTGACTGGAAGCTGAGAACAGGACCGAGGACGCAGGAGGACTCGAGTCCCACGTCCCAGCTGAGACATAGTCCCAGGACCAGGAGCCGAAGGGCAGTGGGTTTCTCTAATAGCAGAATAATCTCAGGCACAGGTTCGAAGTCAGATGCTCCTGAACTTGAACCCGGGGCTCTGGGGGCAGAGGGCATGCATATTGTTATTGCTACTGTCTGTGTTTGTGCCACACGCGGGGACGCCCCCGCCCGGGGTCCTCCAGGGGGCCATCAACAGCGGCAGGACCGTTGCCTTCAGCGCCCTAACTCGCCCAGATTAGACGCACATCTTCAGAAGCAGAGTTTGCTGAGCACGAACAGTCTCAAAGCAAGCCCCCACCTCCCTCCCCAGGCAGCCCCTAAGCGGCCGATGTTCCTGAAGCTTCTCCTGCTGAGAATGAAACGCTGAAGCCCCTGTCTCTGGAGTCGGGGGGTGGTTCCTGAGGCCCGTGAACCTCTGACCTTGAACGCAGTTCCGCGTGTCTGCGCACACGAGTGCCTTTCTCTGGGGGCGGGGCCTGAGGCTTCTAGCCAATCCTCAGACGGCCCACGGAGGTGCCCCAGTGCCCGGAGGGAAGAGCTGGGAACCGCTTTGGGCGTTTGCTGTCAGTGGAAATGTGACTCCCCCAGTTCCCCACCCACGGACCGTCAGCCCCCGGAGTAGAACCAAGTTCGGGGCCAGGTGAGGACGTCCCGGTCGTGGGGAACCCCCACTTCCATGCAGGCTGACGGCCGATTGGGGCACAGACTGTCCCTCAGCGTTCGTCCGGGGCAAACACCGTGTCCCACCGTGCTGGTGGGGTCCCACCGTGTTGGTGGGGTGGGGGGCCCGGCTCGGCACGGCCACCTCGTCTCCGTGAGTCCTGACTGAGCGGCCTCTCGGATAAGAAAATCTGCGCAGCCTGCCCAGAGTCACCCGGCGGGCTGCGGGTCTGGCATTTGAAACCAAGCCTCTCAGATGCCAGAGACGAGAGAGGTAACACTCCAGACTTCCGGTGCTGGGCAGGGAAGAGGCTGAGGCTGGCAATGACCCTCCACAGACCGACAGGGATGGGACGGGGTGGGACGGGGTGGGACAGGGCGGGACAAGGCTGAGACAGGGCCCAGGCTGCCTCCCGGGGGCGGGCCTGCCTCGCTGGCCTCCTGTGAGATGCGGCTGCTGAAAGTGAATTCCAGGCATTCTCTGCGGATTTCCTTATCAGAGGGCTGGTGGAGGTCACCCTTATCTCTTCCTCAGTCCTGGAGGGAAGTCCGTACCTGTTTGGGAAGAGTCTCCTGGCGTCCGGTGAGGCTCAGAGGAGAGAGGACAGGGCGGGAATCTCTGAGACAATCCTTCCCACCCCCCTCCCCGTCCAGCGTGGCCATGGCAACCTAAGAGTAGATATGCAATTGTGATTGGGGTCCAGCACAAAGAATACCCCTTTTTATGACAAAATATTTTATTACAAAGTCATACCCATGTCATTCTGTAACATCACAACGTCACACTCAAGCACGCCTTATGACATCTTAGGGGAAATGTTCACATTAAAACTATAAATTATCACACCCAAATCATTACCCCACCCACCACACTCAAGCAGGCGTTGCTTCTGCCGGACGCTGTATCGTAATAATATCCACGCAAACCTGACACGACGCATGGATACATGCCTAATGTAAAATGTGCGCGTTGGAATGTTTGAGGTTGGAACCTGGAAGATGGCGGCGGCTGCTTCTGAGCACAGCTGTCGGACGGAGGGCGCTTCTCCCCACCAGTGCTGTGGGGGGAAGTCACAGCTAGTCCCCCAGAAACTGAGCCCCGGCCCCAACCTCGCCGCCGTCCGTGGCCGTGCGGTCTGCAGAAGGCGCACCCACCGCCTCGGGTGGAGGCTGCTGAGCGAGCTGGCTCGGGGGGCTGCCCCGGGCCCAGTGGTTTGCTGATGTGTCTGCGTTATGAAATTTCATTAGAAAACTTAAATGTCTGGCTTCTGAAGAAGAAGGAGGAGGAGGAGGAAGAAGAGGAGAAGAGAGGCCGCACCTCCCTGCTCCAAGGTGGGCCGGTGGAGGTCTACTTCCCAGCCCTCACCCTGGCTGGGTCCCCAATCCTGACCAGACCTGTCATGTCACGTCCCGGCTCTCAGATCCTAAAGCTGTTGTCACTGACCCCATAGCTTGTAAGTTCCCTGGCCTGGGGGCAGCGGAGTAGCTCAGGCCCAGCAAAAAGGAGAAATTCCACTTCCAGACAAACCATGCACCCAGTCCCTTCCACAAGGAATTCAACCATAAAACGTCTGGATGCTGAAGCGTCGGCTGCCGCACAGTGGGATTTAAGTCAGGAATTGCTGGAATGGCCCAAACCGGGAGGGCCATCGTTCACGGGCTCTGCATTCCTCCCAGCTGCTTCACTGCCAAATCGTGGCTCGAACGCCCCTCGGGGGCTCCGCTGGCGGAGAGCGTCGGCGTGGGGCCCGCCCGGGGCCTGCGGCGTGAGCAGCCCTGCCCGCACGCGGTCTCCACCCGGCAGACGCAGCCCACGGCTCCCGACGCGCCCACGCTGCCACGGCGGGCAGAGCTGTTTAACCGGGCGTTGTAAGAGACTCCTGGCTGTTTAGAAGATTTAATGATTGAATTTTCCAACATCTGTGTGCTCTGAGCTTTTTAGGGAAGAACAGCAATTTCAAGATGAACCTTAAAAATCTCTGGGAAGAAATGGCGTCCTGGTCCATGTCCCCTCCCGTGCCCCTGTCTCAGCACCCGGCCAGGCAGGTGTGTGCCCTCAGGCCAGACCCCCGAGCGCACGGGATGACTCAGTCCAGGGCTGAGTCTCGGAGGTCTAGGGTTTGCCGCAGACGGGCCTGATTTACGCACGGGGACCACGGGGAGTCGTGGCCGGCCCGGTGAGTGGGCGGACGGGCGCAGGGGTGTGTGGGGTTCACGTCGCCCGGGGCTGGCCCGGCCGTCACTCTGCCGATCCGGGAGCCCGTGGACTGCAGGCGGTGAGGAGGGTGAGGCTGGCGGGGTTTCGGTGCGGGCCGACAGTGAATCCACGTTCCCCAGCTGGGTGCATTATTGATGGGCGCATCGTAAATTTTTAAACAAAGTAAATAATGTATTTAGAACAGTGTCGGTTTGGGTTGGCTACCAATCGGATGGTTTAAATGTTCCAAAACAAGGCACAGATACTCTTTTTGAATTAACACAGTGTTTCAGCATACAGACAGCATATTCGCAATTCACACGCTTCTTTCGTGCCTGTGTCAGTGTCGGCTGGTGGCCCTGCGGTGGGAGGGAAGGGGGGAACGGGAGGGAAGCGGGAGGTGTGATAACATTTACTTAATTCCTCAGACCTGGTGCTGGCCTGAGTGCCTACTGGTGTGTGCGTGTGCGTGCGCATGCGTGTGCACGGGGAGGAGGAGGGACTCCGGGTATAAAGGATGGAGGCGTGACCACACAGTCCCAGAGGAGCTCTTGCCCCAGGTGGGCCCACCACCCCCCCGCCCCCGCACCAGGCTCTGGACAGACGCAGGCCTGCAGTGGGGGTCTGTGTGCCGGCCCTCCCCCCGCCCCCTCCCTGTCTCCAGACCCTGTGACTCACACTGAGCTCACAGCACCTGCGCGGCAAGGACTCAGCAATTACTTT